>JAJQKJ010002318.1:0-62500 GCA_029574335.1 Rana kukunoris | reverse complement strand
AGATATCTAGAGCGAGAGAGCGAGAGATATCTAGAGCGAGAGAGCGAGAGATATCTAGAGCGAGAGAGCGAGAGATATCTAGAGCGAGAGAGCGAGAGATATCTAGAGCGAGAGATATCTAGAGCGAGAGATATCTAGAGCGAGAGATATCTAGAGCGAGAGCTATCTAGAGCGAGAGATATCTAGAGCGAGAGATATCTAGAGCGAGAGATATCTAGAGCGAGAGATATCTAGAGCGAGAGATATCTAGAGAGAGAGCGAGAGATATCTAGAGAGAGCATAAATATCTCCTAAACCTGCACCATTTAGGAGATCTTTGCTTTAGCTGGTCCAGTGATGTCACCAGTGCACGCACCCTGCGCTCTCAATGGGTGGCGTGCTGTCAATAGAGCCGCGCTCATGACTCCCGTATGCATGCGCGGGGGTGATGTCTTCGAAAGTCGGTGCAAGTGTGAATGGAGCCCAAGTACCTGTCACTGCCTATTGCTGTCGCAAAGGGATGTTTACATTCCATGTGACCGCAACAAAAGTGAGCAAAAATAAATTTAAAAGCATTAAAAAAAAATTAACATTTTTAACCACTTAAGCCCAGAAAGAATTGGCTGCTGAATGACCGGGCCATTTTTTGCGATTCGGCACTGTGACGCTTTAACTGACACCTGCGCGGTCGTGCGACGTGGTGCCCAAACAAAATTGACGTATTTCTTTCCCCCACAAATAGAGCTTTCTTTTGGTGGTATTTGATCACCTCTGCGTGTATTTCATTTTTTTCGATATAAACAAAAATAGAGCGACAATTTTGAAAAAAACACAATCTTTTTTGCTATAATAAACATCCCACATTTATAAAAACATTTTTCCTCAGTTTAGGCCGATATGTACTCTATGTACTGGCTGTGTCAGTTTCATTCCGGGACACTGTAATGTCCTCGAATGAATGTGCCCGGGACAGACCTGCAAAATGTAGGACTGTCCCGGGCAAGCCGGGACACATGGTCAACCTACTACCCAGTCCATACCAGTATAGATCCCAACCCATTACCCAGTCTGTACCAGTGTAGATCCCAACCCATTACCCAGTCCGTACCAGTATAGATCCTAACACATTACCCAGTCCGTACCAGTATAGATCCCAACCCATTACCCAGTTTGTACCAGTATAGATCCCAACACATTACCCAGTCTGTACCAGTGTAGATCCCAACCCATTACCCAGTCCGTACCAGTATAGATCCAACCCATTACCCAGTCCATACCAGTATAGATCCCAACCCATTACCCAGTCCGTACCAGTATAGATCCCAACACATTACCCAGTCCGTACCAGTGTAGATCCCAACCCATTACCCAGTCCGTACCAGTGTAGATCCCAACCCATTACCCAGTCCATACCAGTATAGATCCTAACACATTACCCAGTCTGTACCAGTGTAGATCCCAACCCATTACCCAGTCTGTACCAGTGTAGATCCCAACCCATTACCCAGTCCGTACCAGTGTAGATCCCAACCCATTACCCAGTCCGTACCAGTGTAGATCCCAACACATTACCCAGTCCGTACCAGTGTAGATCCCAACACATTACCCAGTCCGTACCAGTGTAGATCCCAACACATTACCCAGTCCGTACCAGTGTAGATCCCAACACATTACCCAGTCCATACCAGTATAGATCCCAACCCATTACCCAGTCCGTACCAGTATAGATCCCAACACATTACCCAGTCCGTACCAGTGTAGATCCCAACCCATTACCCAGTCCATACCAGTATAGATCCTAACACATTACCCAGTCTGTACCAGTGTAGATCCCAACCCATTACCCAGTCTGTACCAGTGTAGATCCCAACCCATTACCCAGTCCGTACCAGTGTAGATCCCAACACATTACCCAGTCCGTACCAGTGTAGATCCCAACACATTACCCAGTCCGTACCAGTGTAGATCCCAACACATTACCCAGTCCGTACCAGTGTAGATCCCAACACATTACCCAGTCCGTACCAGTGTAGATCCCAACACATTACCCAGTCCGTACCAGTGTAGATCCCAACCCATTACCCAGTTTGTACCAGTGTAGATCCCAACCCATTACCCAGTCCGTACCAGTATAGATCCAACCCATTACCCAGTCCATACCAGTATAGATCCCAACCCATTACCCAGTCCGTACCAGTATAGATCCCAACACATTACCCAGTCCGTACCAGTGTAGATCCCAACCCATTACCCAGTCCATACCAGTATAGATCCTAACACATTACCCAGTCTGTACCAGTGTAGATCCCAACCCATTACCCAGTCTGTACCAGTGTAGATCCCAACCCATTACCCAGTCCGTACCAGTGTAGATCCCAACACATTACCCAGTCCGTACCAGTGTAGATCCCAACACATTACCCAGTCCGTACCAGTGTAGATCCCAACACATTACCCAGTCCGTACCAGTGTAGATCCCAACACATTACCCAGTCCGTACCAGTGTAGATCCCAACACATTACCCAGTCCGTACCAGTGTAGATCCCAACCCATTACCCAGTTTGTACCAGTATAGATCCCAACCCATTACCCAGTCCGTACCAGTATAGATCCCAACCCATTACCCAGTCCGTACCAGTGTAGATCCCAACCCATTACCCAGTTTGTACCAGTATAGATCCCAACCCATTACCCAGTCCGTACCAGTGTAGATCCCAACCCATTACCCAGTTTGTACCAGTATAGATCCCAACCCATTACCCAGTCCGTACCAGTATAGATCCCAACCCATTACCCAGTCCATGATAGTACAGATCCCAACACATTACCCCGTCCATACCAGTATAGATATTCAGCATGAGATTTTTCCCTGTTGAGATCTGATCAGTTTTCAAAGCTTTCTTTTAATTTTTTATTTTGTTTTAGCAGTGTATATGTTGTGGTTGGCGTATTACTAATCATCTGCTGCCGGGGATGCCTGAAACTTCCCCTCGAGCTCTCTGCAGACTTTATTTTTGTTATAGATTGCTGCATATTCACCGATTGCCACCCGCCGCACGCACATATACACGTCTGCAGCATGACACATGGGCAGGCAGAAGGGCGTACCTGTACGTCCCCTTTAAGAAGCGGTTGTTGCGGGCAACGCGCACCTGACGCCATGTCCGAGAGCGCGCCCTCGGGTCCCGTGGACTCAATTGCCGTGGACATATCCAGTGATCGTCTCACGGAGAGATCAGGGAGATGTCAGCGTAAACGCAACATCTCCCCGTTCTGCCTGGTGACACTGATCGTGTTAAACACTGTCATCGGGAAAGCGATCAGTGACCTGTCACAGCAAGCCACGCCCCCCTACAGTAAGAATCACTCCTTAGGGAACACTTAACCCCTACACCGCCACCTAGTGGTTAACCCCTTCACTGCCAGTGTAATTTTCACAGTAACCAGTCAATTTTTATAGCAGCGAACGCTGTAAAAAAGACAATGGTCCTAAAAATGTGTCAAGTGTCCGATGTGTCCGCCATAATGTCGCAGTCACGATAAAAATCGCAGATCGCCGCTATTACAAGTAAAATATATATAATATATATATTAATAAAAATGCTATAAAACTATCCCCTAGTTTGTAAACGCTATAACTTTTGTGCAGACCAATAAAAATTTATTGCAATTTTTTTTCTTTTACCAAAAATATGTAGAAGAATACGTATCGGACTAATGTTTTTTTTTTATCTTTTTTTGGGGATATTTATTATAGCAAAAAGTAAAAAAATATATATATTTTTTTTTTTTTTAAATGTCGCTCTATTTTTGTTTATAGCGCAAAAAATAAAAAACGCAGAGGTGATCAAATACCACCAAAAGAAAGCTCTGTGTGTGGGAAAAAAAGGACGTCTACTTTGTTTGGGAGCCACGTCGCACGACCGCGCAATTGTCGGTTAAAGCGACGCAGTGCCGAATCGTAAAACGAGGCCCGGTCCTTTAGCTACATACAGAATGGTCCGGAGCTTAAAGTGGATGTCACAATGTAGAGTATAAGATTTCCTATCATCTGTGCCCAGTCTTGACACACAGAGTTATTCCAGACCTGAGAAATCCTCTTTTATGTTCAGTGAAAATGAACAGCCTTCCAGATAAAACCCTGCCTAAATAAAAAGTCAGTTTTCTCTCTTCTTGCTTTGAGTGAGAGGTTATTTACATATCTAGCTCAGACATGTTTATCATATGTTATGTTTTGTTTACAATAACATGAGGTGATATAACATCATAACACATCCTAGTAATATACAATGAACTTTGGATCACCTCTTGTTATGATAAACGTGTCCAAGCTAGATTTGTAAATAACCTGTCACTGAAAGCAATAACAGAGAAACGGACTTTATAATTTGGCAGGTTTTTATCTGGAATTCTGTTAATTTGCATTGAACTTTAACCACTTCCCTACGGCCGTACGACTATATGCGGCCGCAGGGTGGTTCTAAATCTCTGGGCTGTGTTCCCAGCGCGCGCTCCAGAGCGCGCAGCGGGGAACTTGTGTACTGGCCGTGTCCCTTGGACACAGCCAATCACAGATCGCCGTGAACGGCCAATCAGAGTGGCCGTTTGCGATGCGATCTGATGGGCCAATGAGAGATGATCTCATATGTAAACATATGAGATCATTTCTCATTGCCGGCTCTCACAATGACAGCGTCCTGTCACTGGAGAGAGCAGACCGATCTGTGTTCCTTATACATAGGGACACAGATCGGTCACCCCCCCCTCCCCCCACAGTAAGAACACAATGCAGGATACACATTAACCCCTTCCTCACCCCCTAGTGTTAACCCCTTCCCTGCCAGTCACATTTATACAGTAATTAGTGCATATTCATAGCACTGATTGCGGTATAAATGTGAATGGTGCCAAAAATGTGTCAAAAGTGTCCGATGTGTCCGCCATGATGTCGCAGTCGCAAGAAAAATCGCAGATCGCCGCCATTACTAGTAAAAAAATAAATAATAAAAAATAATAATTCTGTCCCTTATTTTGTAGGCGCTATAACTTTTGCGCAAACCAGTCGCTTATTGCGATTTTTTTTTTTTTTACCAAAAATATGTAGAAGAATACGTATCGCCCTAAACTGATTTTTTTTTTTTTTTATTTGGCTATTTTTTTATAGCAACAAGTAAAAAATATTGTATTTTTTTTCAAAATTGTCGTTTTTTGTTTATAGCGCAAAAAATAAAAACCGCAGAGGTGACCAAATACCACCAAAAGAAAGCTCTATTTGTGGGGAAAAAAGGACGCCAATTTTGTTTGGGAGCCATATCGCACGACCGCGCAATTGTCAGTTAAAGCGACGCAGTGCCGCAAGCTGAAATTTCACCTGGTCAGGAAGGGGGTTTACATGCCCAGTAAGGAAGTGGTTAAAAGAGGATTACTCAGCACTGGATTAAACTCTGTGTGGCAAGACTGGGCACAGATGATAGGAAATCTTATACTCTACATTGTGACATCAAAAAAATAAATAAAAAATTTGGGGGGTTTACATCCACTTTAAGTGGTTAAAAATAAAATTTAAAATAATCGTTACAAGATTGGTTCTATAGGAACATATAAGTATAGAACATCTCTATACATAAATATATATTTTGTTGGCTTTTACATGAAACATTATTGCTGCCTCTGTATCTTCTAAGTGATAGGTGCACTTTAAATGCGGAAGGGAACAGAAATAAGCGACTTATAAAAGTATCTCTCTAATTACCGCCCATAAATGTGTTTTGCTGCATTTTTTTTTTATTTTTTTTTTCCCCCCACATAAAAATAATGACAAATCAAGCAGATTTGAGAATATAGCTTCCCGTCTGTAGGAGGCAATATAATTCCACGCAGTGACGCGTGTCTGTGATATATTTGACAGACGGGGTCGTTATCTAGTCGTCCTTTTTATTATTTACTGTGTAAGCTCTCCAGGGACGTGGCGATTATTGAAATTATTTAAATCGACTCGGTATAAAATATCTGTTTGCTTGTGCGTTCCCCGACTGCCTGTTGATTAAAGAACATTATATTGTTTCTGAGCGGAAATTGCAGAGGATAAAATATATAAAATAAAAATACAAATGCATTAAAAAGTGTCAGAGAAGAGACATTCTGTGCCGGAAGATCGTTCACCGGCGGCTCCTCGGTTTGCAGAGGCTGGGTGTCGGTTCAGGCCTCGCAACGGCTGGAGGAAACAATTACTTTCAATATTCTGCCAGAAAAGCCTCTCCTCTACCAGCATGGAAGCAGCAGTCTCTCTGCAGAAGGCAGACATGCCCCCCTGCTTAGTCCGACCCAGATCTACAATCGGCAAAAGAGGCGCAAGATTCCTGGCCATCAAATGTTGATCAAATTGTTGGAAGAAGTAGCCACTTCTTGCTATAGCCAGAATAGAAAAGCCTGTCCTCTGCCAGCATGCTGTAGATTTGGACCCTTGCTGTCTTTGTGGAAGCAGCAGTCTCTCTGCAGAAGGTCAGACATGCCCCCTGCTGAGTAAGAAAGGGAGCACAAGGTCCTGTTACTTATGTCCACACAAATATTGATCCAATTGTCAGAAGAAACAGCCACTTCAATATTTTGCTATAGCCAGAATAGAAAAGCCTGTCCTCTGCCAGCATGCTGTAGAGTTGGACCCTTGCTGTCTGTGTGGAAGCAGCAGTCTCTCTGCAGCGGTTAGACATGACCCCTGCTAGGTCAAAGCTCAAGCTGCAGTCAGCAAGGGAGGAAAGGGCCTTTTTACTTGTGACCGAAGAAATATTGATCCAATTGTTGGAAGAAACAGCCACTTTAATATTTTGCTATAGCCGGAATAGATAAGCCTGTCCTCTGCCAGCATGGAAGCAGCAGTCTCTCTGCAGAAGGCAGACATGCCCCCTGCTGAGTAAGAAAGGGAGCACAAGGTCCTGTTACTTATGTCCACACAAATATTGATCCAATTGTCAGAAGAAACGGCTATGTCAATATTTTGCTATAGCCAGAATAGAAAAGGCTGTTCTCTGCCAGCATGGAAGCAGCAGTCTCTCTGCTGAAGGCAGACGTGCCCCCTGCTTAGTCTGACCCAGAGCTCCAATTGGCAAAGGAGGCACAAGGTCCTAGCCAAAGTAGAAACGCCTGTCCTCTGCCAGCGTGATTTAGAGTTGGACACTTGCTGTCTCTGCAGAGCTCAGACATTCCCCCTCCTTGTCAGAGCTCCAATCGGCAAGGGAGCAGAAGGTCCTGGCCATCAAGGGGTAATCCAATTGTCGGAAGAAACAATCAATATAATATCCTGCTATAGCCATAGTAGAAAAGCCTGTCCTCTGCCAGTATGCTGTAGCGTTGGACCCTTGCTGTCTGTGTGGAAGCAGCAGTCTCTCTGCGGAGGTCAGACATGCCCCCTGCTGGGTAAGCAAGGGAGCATAAGGTCCTGTTGCTTATGTCCATACAAATATATTGATTCAATTATCAGAAGAAACAGCCACTTCAATATTTTGCTATAGCCGGAATAGAAAAGCCTGACCTCTGCCAGCGTGCTGTAGAGTTGGACCCTTGCTGTCTGTGTGGAAGCAGCAGTCTCTCTGCAGAGGTTAGACATGACCCCTGCTAGGTCAGAGCTCAAGCTGCAGTCAGCAAGGGAGCACAAGGTCGTTTTTTACTTGTGGCCAAAGAAATGTTGATCCAATTGTTGGAAGTAGTAGTCACTTCAATATTCTGCTATAGCCACAATAGAAAAGCCTGTCCTCTGCCAGCATGGAAGCAGCAGTCTCTCTGCAGAAGGCAGACATGTCCCCTGCTTAGTCTGATCCAGAGCTCCAATCGGCAAAGGAGGCACAAGGTCCTGGCCGTACACATGTTGATCCAATTGTCAGAAGAAACAGCCACTTCAATATTTTGCTATAGCCAAACTAGAAAAGCCTGTCCTCTGCCCAGCATGCTTTAGAGTTGGACCCTTGCTGTCTCTGCAGAGGTCAGACATACCCCCTCCTAGCCAGAGCTCCAATCAGCAAGGGAGCACAAGGTCCTGGCCATACAAATGTTGATCCAATTGTCAGAAGAAACAATCAATATAATATCCTGCTATAGCCAGAGTGGAAAAGCCTGTCCTCTGCCAGCATGCTGTAGCGTTGGACCCTTGCTGTTTGTAGATAGACTGCTGCTTCCACACAGAGGTCAGACATGCCCCCTGCTGAGTAAGCAAGGGAGCACAAGGTCCTGTTACTTCTGTCCATACAAATATATTGATCCAATTGCCAGAAGAAACCGTCACTTTATTTTGCTTTAGCCAGAATAGAAAAGCCTGTCCTCTGCCAGCATGGAAGCAGCAGTCTCTCTGCACAAGGCAGACATGCCCCCTGCTTAGTCTGATCCAGAGCTCCAATCGGCAAAGGAGGCACAAGGTCCTGACCATCAAATGTTGATCCAATTGTCAGAAGAAACAATTCAATATTCTGCTATAGCCAGAGTAGAAAAGCCTGTCCTCTGCCAGCGTGCTGTAGAGTTGGACGCTTGCTCTCAATGTGGAAGCAGCAGTCTCTCTGCAGAGAGCAGACTCGCCCCCCACGAAGGCAAAGCTTTTGCTCCAATCAGCAAGGGAGCATAAGGTTTTGTTACCTATGGCCATACAAATATTGATCTGTTGTCAGAAGAAACAATCACTTGAATATTCGTCTATAGCCATTGTAGAAGAGCCTGTTCTCTGCCAGCGTGCTGTAGAGTTGGACCCTTGCTGTCTGTGTGGAAGCAGCAGTCTCTCAGCAGAGGTCAGACATGTCCCCTCAAAACCAGAGCTCCAATCGGGTAGGGAGCACAATGTCCTGTTGCTTATGGCCATACAAATATGGATCCAGTTGTCAGAAGAAACCATCACTTCAATATTCTGCTATAGCCAGAGTAGAAACGCCTGTTTTCTGCCAGCATGCTGTAGAGTTCAACCCTTGCTATCTATGTGGAAGCAGCAGTCCCTCTGCAGAGAGCATACTCAAAGCTATTGCTCCAATCAGCAAGGGAGCATAAGGTCCTGTTACCTATGGACATACAAATATTGATCCGGTTGTCAGAAGAAACAGCCACTTCTGTATTTTGCTATATCCAAAGTAGAACAGCCTGCCCTTTTACAGCGTGCTTTAGAGTTGGACACTTGCTGTCTGTGTGGAAGCAGCAGTCTCTCTGCAGAGGACGGCCATGCCCCCCTGCTGAGTCAGAGCTCCAATCGGCAAGGGAGCACAAGGTCCTAGCCATACAAATGTTGGTCTAATTGTCAGAAGAAACAATCGATTTAATATTCTGTATAGAAGCAGAAAAGCCTGTCCTCTGCATGCTCTAGAGTTAGATCCTTGTTATCTGTGTGGAAGCAGCAGAGTCTCTGCAGAGGGAAGACCTGCCCCCTACTTGGTAGGAGCTAGGGCTCCAATCGGCACTTTGCAGATTGCAGTGCTATAGATGTGACTCAGTAGGGGGTGTGTTGGATCTCTGCAGAGAGACCATTGCTTACACACGGGGCAAGGGTCCTTCTATGCAGCATGCTGGCAGGGGATAGGCTTTCATGCTTGGGTTTTGGCTGCTTTCTAAAGAAAACTGTAAGTCTTTGCACACCTTTTTGATGTACAGTATTTAGCAGATATAAACTGAAAGTTCAATTGGGATTTAACGCTGGGCACATTTAGGGCAAGTGCCATTTACTTACCTAAGCTGGTTGATCACCTATGTAACAGAACCTCAAATGGGAAAGGAGTTAAACCTGTTTAGGATATTCCATTCCCGAACACAAGGCAGCTACCGAGACTCCGCAATACGGCTAACACGACACATAAGAATTCCCCCCCCCCCCCCCCCCATTAACGAGACACACAGCTCTGTTTGAGGTCCAACAGGAATGGCCCTTTATTGAGAAATACAGGCTCTTATATACAATTTAGGATACTGCAGTAACCAAATGAACAATGACCCAACTCCACCCACAACATCACACACTGTTTACCTAATGAGCCCCCCCAATACACATCATCCTCAATACATCTTTTAGCAGACATCCTGTCTCCAGGGCCTGACCTAATTTACATGAGCTAATTAACTCCAGCTGATGACTCAGACACCTGACTTTTAGGCTATCTGTTAACTTACAATACACATTATCATCAATAGACCTTCACCCAATACAGGGTCAATTAGCACAAGCCACAATGAAAGATCCTTAGAAGTTAATCTGGATTAAATTTACATTACACATGCAGCCAGGTAGCTGAAGGTGATGAAATCTTTCAATTAACTTGAGTTCAGAATCAACAAACAGTAATAGTTCTTTACAGATATCCTGGAATATATTGTGAATTACAGACCCACGTTAAAGCAATCTAAGATATATTCTGAATGTCCATTATTTTCTGGCTCATGCTTTCTAAGAGCTTCTGGGTTCCACGGGCCCTCCAGTTACAACCTATAACACCTGATCTGGGTCTTCTCTATTCTGGACCACGGAGTGGGAGGGTCCTTCCTTGGTTGCTTGCTTCCCAGCCTGGTTGAACCCTTCTCATTGGCTGTCAGTCAGGTTGGGGGGTCTGAACATTGGTTTATTTTTGTGTTTTCTATCTGCCAGACTTTTGCCCCGATTTGTGATCATGTGTTTTTTTTTTCCTTTCAGTTTCTTCACTACAAACTGTGTACTGCAGTTCTCCTCGCGGGGGATGAGGCCCGGCCTCACGACAATGCTGGCGCGGAATCTAGACAAAAACACAATGGGCTACGTGCAGTGGCGGTGGGGTATCCAGTCTGCTATGAACACCAGTATTGTGCGGGACACAAAGACCAGCCACTTTACATTGGCGTTACAGGTAAGGCTCTGATACCTGTGTAGGCGTGATTGGAGATCCATCGCAGAGGTCGGCAACCTTTGACAGCTTGAACCCAACTCTGGTTTGGCTAAGACACAGAAAGCACCATAAACACGGCTCCAAGTCCTTCAAAAATGCTTCAGCCCTGTTTTACACAGGCTTCGGCTTGTAGAAGAGCAGTGTGAACATCAAACTTTGACAAAGCATTTGCAGAGCTTTCT
This sequence comes from Rana kukunoris, assembly GCA_029574335.1. Taxonomy (NCBI): domain Eukaryota; kingdom Metazoa; phylum Chordata; class Amphibia; order Anura; family Ranidae; genus Rana; species Rana kukunoris. The sequence goes on along the minus strand of JAJQKJ010002318.1, from coordinate 51,464 downwards.
TGAAGCTTTTAACCAGTTGCCGCCCCAGCCACAGTACATTTACTGCAGCAGGGGTAGGCCGCATCACGTACCTATACATCATCCAGCCGAGGGGCACATGCAGCGGGTTGCTCCTGCCACCGATGTGTCCACTGGACACAGCAGATTGCGGCTTCCAGTACCTGGTCACTTTTGAGTGCCCAGGGGATCATGTGACCCCCTATGCAATCACACGATCATAAAGTCAACAAAGCTGTTATGAGTTTTATTCATAACAGCTGTGATTACTATTTTGATATTGTGATTGACCCACAGGTATCACATGGTACCTAGGCCAATCAAAGAGCCCTGTGCCATGTGATAGCTGTGGGGAAATCACAGCACTTTGGGCCATGTGATATCTGTGGGGAAATCACAGCACTTTGGGCCATGTGATAGCTGTGGGGACATCACAGCACTTTGGGCCATGTGATAGCTGTGGGGAAATCATAGCACTTTGGGCCATGTGATAGCTGTGGGGAAATCACAGCACGTTGGGCCATGTGATAGCTGTGGGGAAATCACAGCACGTTGGGCCATGTGATAGCTGTGGGGAAATCATAGCACTTTGGGCCATGTGATAGCTGTGGGGAAATCACAGCACGTTGGGCCATGTGATAGCTGTGGGGAAATCACAGCACGTTGGGCCATGTGATAGCTGTGGGGAAATCACAGCACGTTGGGCCATGTGATAGCTGTGGGGAAATCACAGCACTTTGGGCCATGTGATAGCTGTGGGGAAATCACAGCACTTTGGGCCATGTGATAGCTGTGGGGAAATCACAGCACCTTGTGCCATGTGATAGCTGTGGGGAAATCATAGCACACAATAGTAATCACAGCTGTTATCAATACAGTGGAACCTCGGATTGCGAGTAACACGGTTAACAAGTGTTTCGCAATACGAGCGCTGTATTTAAAAATCGTAACTCAGTTTGCGAGTGTTGTCTCACAAAACGAGCAGGATTTCGACCAAAGAGGTGTGCAGTACTGCGTTTGGCCTGTGGTGGGGCGCCGGAGAGGAGCAGAGCTGAAATGCAGCTTATCGGCCCGTTCGGAAATGCATGAAAAGGCCAGAGGACAGCACGGCTGACCTCGGGAAACAAAGTCTATCCGAGGTTTGCCAAGGTGTCCTTTGGCCTTTTCGGACGTTTCCAAGGCTCTCCGCCTCTGGCTGCATGCGGTATTGCATGCCATTGAAGTCAATGTGGAACAAATTTATTTTCGTTTTCATTGACTTCAATGGGGAAACTTGCTTTGATATGCAAGTGCTTTGGATTACGAGCATTCTCCTGGAATGGATTATGCTCCTAATCCGAGGTTCCACTGTTTAATTCATGCATGACCGTTCAAAACATTGTTTATTACAGTAGTCATCAGTCTAACGGCAAAGTGTAAAAAAAAAAATGTAAAATCTCTGATCACCCTCCCCCAGAGTAGTAAAGTGTCACTGATCTACTCTGATAAAAGTATATTTAAGAAAAGAAAAAAAATGGGATATATATATATATATATATATATATATATATATATATATATATATATATTCATTTTATTTTTTTACACTATGTTTAACATGGTGTCACCAGTCTGTATCCATGATCACCACCACACCAGTCATATGTTTTTGATGACACTGCACCAGTGAACATTTTTTAAAATGTTTTCTCTTTCCAAAAAAGTTACAATTTTAAAAAGCTCGCCATGCCTCTTGCTAAATACCTCAGACTTTCCAAAAAGGGGTCACTTATTGGGATTTTTTTTTTTTTTTTTTTATCAAAGACTTGGCAACATTTATTTTGCCTTAAAGGGTTACTAAAGAGAAAAAAAATGTTTTCTTTTAAAATAACAAACATGTTATACTTACCTCCACTGTGCAGTTTGTTTTGCACAGAGTGGCCCCGATCCTCCTCTTCTGGGGTCCCTCGGCAGCTGTCTCTGGTCCTCCCCGCAAGAATTACACACATTCATGCGAGAGAGCTCGCAAGGTGGCGAGTCCTCGCGGGCGCGCTCCCGTGATACAGCGAGCGGCCATAGCCACTCGCTGTATTACTCGGCCCCGCCCCTCGGCGCGCCGCATCACTGGATGTGATTGCAGCCAATGGCTGCGCTGCTCTCAATCCATCCGCTCTAGCCAATCAGCGGCCAGGCGAAGAGGATCTCCGGACCGAGCGCGGGACTTTCTATGGGTCAGGTAAGTAAAACGGGGGCTTGGTGGGGAGCCGGCATCATCGGATGTTTTTTCACCTTAATGCATAGATTGCATTAAGGTGAAAAAAAAAACCTTTACAACTCCTTTAAATGTATGAAGAAATCACATTTTATTGGGTGTGTTTTGTAACAAAGTAGAACATTTCTTTTTTTTTTTTTTTTATGTAATAAAATGATCATATACCACTAGGGTTGTGGTATATACGCAAATACCCCCGATACCTAAAATAGAATACTTCCCCCCCCCCCCCTCCGCCGCATACCGCCGCGTTAATCCCTGTGCAATACAGCGCGCATTGTAATGGCCGCCTCGCCATGTATAGACACTCCCCTTTTTGGGATTGGACGGATCCGTCCAATCCCGAGCAAGGGGGAGTGTCTAAGCACGGATCCGTGTATAGACACTCCCTCTTGCTCGGGATTGGATGGATCCGTCCAATCCCGAGAAGGGAAGTGTCTATACATGGCGAGGCTCGCATTACAAGTATACAAACGAAAGCTTGTAATGCGCGCTGTATTGCACGGGGATTAACCCAGCAGCAGCTACTACAGGTATGGGGGACAGGACATGGCTGCAATATGTGGGGGACAGGACATGGCTGCAATATGTGGGGGACAGGACATGGCTGCAATGTGTGGGGGACAGGACATGGCTGCAATATGTGGGGGACAGGACATGGCTGCAATATGTGGGACAGGAGGGCTGCAATATGTGGGACAGGACATGCTGCAATATGTGGGGGACAGGACATGGCTGCAATATGTGGGGGACAGGATGGCTGCAATATGGGGGACAGGACAGGCTGCAATATGTGGGACAGGATGGCTGCAATATGTGGGGGACAGAGGCTGCAATATGGGGGACAGGACAGGGCTGCAATATGTGGGGGACAGGACAGGGCTGCAATATGTGGGGGACAGGACATGGCTGCAATATGTGGGACAGGATGGCTGCAATATGTGGGACAGACATGGCTGCAATATGTGGGGGACAGGACAGGGCTGCAATCTGTGGGGGACAGGACATGGCTGCAATATGTGGGGGACAGGACATGGCTGCAATATGTGGGGGACAGGACATGGCTGCATATGTGGGGACAGACATGGCTGGGGACAGGACAGGCTGCAATATGTGGGGGACAGGACATGGCTGCAATATGTGGGGGACAGGGCAGGGCTGCAATATGTGGGGGACAGGACATGGCTGCAATATGTGGGGGACAGGACATGGCTGCAATATGTGGGGGACAGGACATGGCTGCAATATGTGGGGGACAGGACATGGCTGCAATATGTGGGGGACAGGACATGGCTGCAATATGTGGGGGACAGGACAGGGCTGCAATATGTGGGGGACAGGACAGGGCTGCAATATGTGGGGGACAGGACATGGCTGCAATATGTGGGGGACAGGACATGGCTGCAATATGTGGGGGACAGGACATGGCTGCAATATGTGGGGGACAGGACATGGCTGCAATATGTGGGGGACAGGACATGGCTGCATTTGGGGACACATTTAAAAAAAGTATCGGTATTCGGTATCGGTGAGTACATGACAAAAAGTATCGGTACTTGTACTCGGTCCTAAAAAAGTGGTATCGGGACAACCCTATATACCACCAAAAGAAACCTCTTATTTGTGTGGGGGGAAAAATTGTAAAATAATTATTAGGGCTGCAACTAACGATTATTTAAATAATCGATTAGTTGGCCGAATTATTGTTTCGACTAATCGGATAATCTTAAAAAAAAAAAAGTGGTGTACAATTTAGTTAATATGTAATTAAAAATGAAGGCAATTTATTCTTAAATACCCATACGCAGTGGTAAATATAAATAACCAACTACAGTAATTGTAATGCCTTCTATTACCTCCACTTTCTCTGGGTTCAGATGCTGATCTTTCCTGCACAGAGTCTTTAAAGTGATATATATATTTTTTGCATGCTTGTAATACTTACCTGCTCTGTGTAATGGTTTTGCACAGAGCAGCCCAGATCCTCCACTTCTGGGGTCCCTCACCGATGCTTCTGGCACCTCCTGTCTTTAGAGTGCCTCACTAGCAATCTTCAAAGTATAGTATAGAGCGCCGGCTATAGCAAGGTCAAAAAAAACGTCTTCCTTTAGAACAGTGGTTCTCAACCTTCTAGTGCCGTGACCCCTTGATAAAAATTTCCCAAGTTGTGGGGACCCCTAACAGTAAAATTATTTTCATAGAGTGGGTTGAAAGCACCCAAGGCAAGACAAGTAATTTGCGCCCCTAACCCATGAATATTTAGCGCTCCCTGATTGCCTTCCACTCGTACAATATTAAAACCCCCTATAGTACATTGTAGGATGTGCCACTCTTTCTCTTTGCTCTCCTTTCTTTCCCTTTCATCACTCTCAATCCTAATTCCTTGTTTTTTTCCCCATCCCTCCCTCTGACTGTCTTTCTTGCTCTCTCTTTTTTCCCTTTCTCTCCCCTATTCTTTGTTCCTCCCCTCTTATCTCCCTTCCTGGGAGAACAGTGCGGGCTTCAGGAACAGCCCAGGATTTGGTGACCCCTGGCAAATCATCATTTGACCCCCAGGTTGAGAACCACTGCTTTAGAACCACTCACTTCCTGCCCTGGACTACATGTCCCATGAGGCATTGCTCCTCACGCTTTCATATTCACAAATTCTCAGGCACTTAGTGACATGTATGGACGGTGTACTGAGCTGTATGTGTGCTGCACTGTTTCCTGATTATGTAAACAAATAATGCATGCTATATTCAGGCCAACTAATCAACTGGCCGATTAATCGATTATGAAAAAAGTTGACAACTATTTTCATAATCGGTTAGTTGTCGATTAATCGTTTCGGCCCTAATAATTATTAAAAAAACAGTGGCACCAAAAAAAGGTCTATTTGTGTTGAAAGGAATTATACAAATGTTATTTGAGTACAGTGTACAGACCGGGCAATTGCCAGTTAAAGTAATGCAGTGCTAAATAGCAAAAAGTGCGCTGGTCATGAAGGGGTAAAATCTTCCGGAAGTCACGTGATTAAATACATCTAAACCTTCTATGAATAACACAAAATATATGCAAAAAATATAAAAGCGGTAAGATGCACTTTATGTTTAATGCAAAGCTTGACGTTCACATCAGTGAGCACATATTTGATTATTTTTGGTATACTGAGACCGGAAATCATCAGACTTGTCTCTATTGTCCCCTTACAATAGACCTATAGATTTTACATAAATTGCCACTTTAATTGCTCGTTCTTAGACAGAAAAGTTTGTGTCTCGCCCGTCCGTAACATCCACGACTTGCTGGAGGCTCTCAGGAAACGCCGGAGACTTCAACTCCGCGCTGAATTTTGTCTTTCAGAGGCCGTTTCGCTCCACTTAAGCTGAATTCTCCGGGACGGGTGTCATTAAAACCCAAATCACTAGAAGCATTCTATGAATGTTTTATGCCCTTCAATTATATTTTTTTAATAAATGTACTTTTTATGACGCTTTTTTGGGGGGCTTTTTTGAGCTGATGCATAGATTCTGCAAAACCATAAATATAGAAGTGCGCTACATTAAAATATTACCTAATGTGGAAAACTCCGCACAGATGTCCGCCAGAGGTTTCAGCGCTTCGTTTCCCTGCTAAATGGTTCCTAGCTAGAGGCTGTTTAAAAAGATTCACTGAATCGGAGATAGAAGAGGAAGAGTTACTGATACACTTGGTTGTTAAAGGGAGGCTGCTAGATTGGAACAAATTGCTGCCCCGGGGCGATTTTTAGGTTTTATTTTTATCCTTGTATTGAGAATCTTGGTAAATATTGTGTATCAATGTACACTCACCGGACACTTTATTAGGTCCCCCTTGCTAGTAGCAGGTTGGACCCCCTTTATTAGGTCCCCCTTGCTAGTAGCGGGTTGGACCCCCTTTATTAGGTCCCTTTTGCTAGTAGCGGGTTGGATCCCCTTTATTAGGTCCCCCTTGCTAGTAGCGGGTTGGATCCCCTTTATTAGGTCCCCCTTGCTAGTAGCGGGTTGGATCCCCTTTATTAGGTCCCCCTTGCTAGTAGCGGGTTGGACCCCCTTTATTAGGTCCCTTTTGCTAGTAGCGGGTTGGATCCCCTTTATTAGGTCCCCCTTGCTAGTAGCGGGTTGGATCCCCTTTATTAGGTCCCCCTTGCTAGTAGCGGGTTGGACCCCCTTTATTAGGTCCCCCTTGCTAGTAGCGGGTTGGACCCCCTTTATTAGGTCCCCCTTGCTAGTAGCGGGTTGGACCACCTTTATTAGGTCCCCCTTGCTAGTAGCGGGTTGGACCCCTTTTATTAGGTCCCCCTTGCTAGTAGCAGGTTGGACCCCCTTTATTAGGTCCCCCTTGCTAGTAGCGGGTTGGACACCCTTTATTAGGTCCCCCTTGCTAGTAGTGGGTTGGACTACCTTTATTAGGTCCCCCTTGCTAGTAGCGGGTTGGACCCCCTTTATTAGGTCCCCCTTGCTAGTAGCGGGTTGGACCCCCTTTATTAGGTCCCCCTTGCTAGTAGCGGGTTGGACCCCCTTTATTAGGTCCCCCTTGCTAGTAGCGGGTTGGGCCCCCTTTTTTAGGTCCCCCTTGCTAGTAGCGGGTTGGACCCCCTTTTTTAGGTCCCCCTTGCTAGTAGCGGGTTGGATCCCCTTTTTTAGGTCCCCCATGCTAGTAGCGGGTTGGATCCCCTTTATTAGGTCCCCCTTGCTAGTAGCGGGTTGGACCCCCTTTATTAGGTCCCCCTTGCTAGTAGCGGGTTGGACCCCCTTTATTAGGTCCCCCTTGCTAGTAGCGGGTTGGACCCCCTTTATTAGGTCCCCCTTGCTAGTAGCGGGTTGGATACCCTTTATTAGGACCCCCTTGCTAGAAGCGGGTTGGACCCCCTTTTTTAGGTCCCTCTTGCTAGTAGCGGGTTGGACCCCCTTTATTGGGTGCCCCTTGCTAGTAGTGGGTTTTACTGCTACACCTGAGTATACCTTGGGGCCGGAGGGAGTTAGTAGGTGGCCCTGATACAGAAATGGAGACTTTGGACAGGAAAGGAAGCATTATTTCAGAGAACACCCCAGAATTATTTTATTATTATTTATATATTTTATACAGTTTATTTTTACGTAAAGCATCAAAAGTATTCAAAGTTTGCGTGAAGTAATTTATTTAATTTTGTTTTCAGCTTGGAATCCCGCACTCCTTCGTAATGGTCAGCTACCAGCACAAATTTCAAGACGAAGAACAGACGCGAGTGAAAGGATCTATAAAGTAAGTGTGACCGACTTGGACATCCTGTTTTTGTTCTTTCCATGCCTTTTTCATGCCACCAAATTTTTCAGCACTTCAGTGTTGCATATAAAATGCTCATCAATTACTGCCGCATTAAAAGGCCTACAGACTAATGCCCTTACCATGTCTATTTACACTAAAGGGTCGGTTTTGAATGAAAGCCAAACCTTTTTATTTATTTTAAGGAATCGGAACCAACAGAGGGCTCACATAAACGGCAGATGCCCTCAAAAGTCTACGGTGACTATGGGCTGTGGACCCCTGTGCCCAAACTCGCATAAACGTCACAAGAAAAATTAAGTGCCTTCAAAAGTCCATGGTGGTATTGAGCTTTGGACCGGACTGGGCTGTGGACCCTAGTGCCCTGGGCTGTGGACCCTTGACCTCAAACTCGCATAAACACCACGAGAAAAATCAAGTGCCTTCAAAAGTCCATTTTGGCATTGAGGTGTGGACCTGACTGGGCTGTGGGTCCTTGTGCCCAAACTCACATAAACACCACAAGAAAAATTAAGTGCCTTCAAAAGGCCATGGTGGTATTGGGCTGTGGACCCCTGTGCCTTTGGGCTGTGGACCCTTGTGCTCCTGGGCTGTGGACCCTTGTGCCCCTGGGCTGTGGACCCTTGTGCCCAAACTTGCATAAACACCACAGGAAAAATCCAGTGCCTTCAAAAGTCCATGGTGGCATTGAGCTGTGGACCTGGCAAACCAATCTTTGGCCTAAGGGCCACATATGGTGTTTAAAGTGCAGCCCATGAGCTCCAGCAGTCAATACAGGGAAAATTAAATCAGAAAGCAAAAAATATATTTGATTTTCAAAATTTCCTTTTTTTTTTTAGCGCAAAAAATATAATGATCAAATACCACTAAAAGAAAGCTCCATTTGTGTGAAAATGATATAAATATAATTTGCATACAGTGTACGACCACGCAGTTAAAGTAACGCTGTGCCTAAAAGCAAAAAATGGTCTGGGCATAAGGGGGGGGGTAAGGCGCCGCTCATACCGGTGTGACTTGTTATGCGATTTGACAGGTCCAAGCCGCACTGTATTGTCCGACGTGGAACTGTTCACATTGTTGCGACTCCACCTTTGCGGTGCCGATTTTGTAAAAGAAGTTCCTGCGCTATGTTTTGGTTATTTCAGGTGCGACTTGGCTTTGAAGTCGCTCGATTTCAAAGTCTGATTCGATGTGAGCGTGGGGGATAAATCTTTCGGAGGTCAGGGGGTCATCAGGAATTATGGGGCCCCTTACACAGCTTCAGGCATGGGCCCCCTGGAGCAGAGAACCGGGGGGTGGGTGGGTGCCGCCGCTAATTCAGAAGGGGGGGGGGGGGCTTTACAAAAAGTAAGAAATAATAAATAAATATATATATATATCTATATATATATATAATATATATATATATATATATATATATATATAGATATAGATATAGATATAGATAGATATATAGATAGATATATAGATAGATATATAGATAGATAGAGATATAGATAGAGATATAGAGATGAAAAAAAGGGGGGCTAGCCATCCGGTGCCCTGGGGACCTCCTGGACCCTTTAATAAAAATAAATATAAAAAAAAAATTGCCATCTGGGGACCTCTGGGCTCTTAAATAAAAAATAAATATATATAAAAAAAGGGGGGGGGGGTTGCACCTGGGCCCTTAAGTAAAAAGTTATAAAAAAATAAATAAGGGGGGGTTGTCATCCAGGCCCCTTTCAGGTGTACTGCCTGTAGCTCCCTGATGGCTGCCCTATCAGGGGGTTGAGATGTGACTGCTGTGCCCATATAAAAAATGTAAAGCCCTGTAGAAGAAACATCCAAACTAAAATCTGATTGGCTGCGGTGCTCAGAACATTCTTGTTTCTCGGGTTAGGCCTAAAGTCGCCATTTCAGCGGCCAGCCTCGTATTCCTCCGACATGGGAATAAAACAAAGGTATGATTTATCTGTAATACAAAGTATCTATCCCCTCGTCCTTGTTACTTGCCATTTCCCGACCTTTTATTTATCCGGCTTTCATTGCTGTAGTTGAGGCAGATATACGAGATTCGAACAGGCATTACCCTGGAAGTCGCACAGCGGCGGTGAATGAGCGTGACATCTGGGGATTAGTCCTTGCTCGCAGTGTGCTATCAAACCGCTCACTTCATCACACCGTGTCAAGGCTGCGAAAACGAGAATGGAAACCGTTACTTTTTGTTTTTTTGTGTTTCCCCCATCGCTTTCTTCCCCTGTACAGCGATCGATGCGCTGACAGTGAATTATGAGCCTATTGCAATCCAATTAGGATTAACCCCGTTGTGATCCACTAATAATGCTCTGATTATTTTCTCACTACACTGATTGATTCATTTGTTGTTGTTTAATCCTCTCTGTGTCAGAAGGGTAAGCAGAGCAGTCGGGTACCAGGACTCCCGGGGTCCTGGATACTGAACCTGTCCAGATCCGAGGGACTCGGGTGCATTCTGAGCCGATCACCTGACCCCCCCCCCAAAAAAAAAGCACAACAACATTTAATCAATGACTTTTTTCAGATGTCCTGGATGTCACTTGTGCAAAAAGTTATGTTTTTAAAATTGAACTCTGGGCACAAAAAATTACAGGAACACTTTAAAAACACATCAGATGTCAATTGGGAAAAATCTCATGCTGGGTATCTTTACTGGTATGGACTGGGTAATGTGTTGGGATCTATACCGGTATGGACTGGGTAATGTGTTGGGATCTATACTGGTATGGACTGGGTAATGTGTTAGGATCTATACTGGTATGGACTGGGTAATGTGTTAGGATCTATACTGGTATGGACTGGGTAGTGTGTTAGGATCTATACTGGTTTGGACTGGGTAATGTGTTAGGATCTATACTGGTATGGACTGGGTAGTGTGTTAGGATCTATACTGGTATGGACTGGGTATTGTGTTAGGATCTATACTGGTATGGACTGGGTAATGTGTTAGGATCTATACTGGTATGGACTGGGTAATGTGTTAGGATCTATACTGGTATGGACTGGGTAGTGTGTTAGCATCTATACTGGTATGGACTGGGTAGTGTGTTAGGATCTATACTGGTATGGACTGGGTAATGTGTTAGGATCTATACTGGTATGGACTGGGTAGTGTGTTAGGATCTATACTGGTATGGACTGGGTAGTGTGTTAGGATCTATACTGGTATGGACTGGGTAATGTGTTAGGATCTATACTGGTATGGACTGGGTAGTGTGTTAGGATCTATACTGGTATGGACTGGGTAGTGTGTTAGGATCTATACTGGTATGGACTGTATAGTGTGTTAGGATCTATACTGGTATGGACTGGGTAGTGTGTTAGGATCTATACTGGTATGGATGAGGTAATGTGTTAGGATCTATACTGGCAGGACTGGGTAATGTGTTGGGATCTATACTGGTACGGACTGGGTAATGTGTTGGGATCTATACTGGTACGGACTGGGTAATGTGTTGGGATCTATACTGGTACGGACTGGGTAATGTCTTGGGATCTATACTGGTATGGACTGGGTAATGTGTTAGGATCTATACTGGTATGGACTGGGTAGTGTGTTAGGATCTATACTGGTATGGACTGGGTAGTGTGTTAGGATCTACTGGTATGGATGAGGTAATGTGTTAGGATCTATACTGGCAGGACTGGGTAATGTCTTGGGATCTATACTGGTACGGACTGGGTAATGTGTTGGGATCTATACTGGTACGGACTGGGTAATGTGTTAAAATCTATACTGGTACGGACTGAGTAATATGTTAGGATCTATACTGGTATGGACTGGGTAGTGTGTTAGGATCTATACTGGTATGGACTGGGTAATGTCTTGGGATCTATACTGGTACGGACTGGGTAATGTGTTGGGATCTATACTGGTACAGACTGGGTAATGTGTTAAAATCTATACTGGTACGGACTGAGTAATGTGTTAGGATCTATACTGGTATGGACTGGGTAGTGTGTTAGGATCTATACTGGTATGGACTGCGTAGTGTGTTAGGATCTATACTGGTATGGACTGGGTAGTGTGTTAGGATCTATACTGGTATGGACTGGGTAGTGTGTTAGGATCTATACTGGCATGGACTGGGTAGTGTGTTGGGAAGGAAAGGATGCCACATTGTTTGATGAAAATTATCACCCCCAAGAGGGCTGAATTCACAGACACCCAGAAAATCAAAGTGAAAAAATGATGCAGCAGGCTCATCCATTCGCTGAAATGTCATTGCAGCAACTCAATATGGTCCTCAGTAGTTTGTATGGCCCCCCAAGTGCTTGTATGCATGTCTGACAACATCAGGGCATGCTCCTAATGAGACGGATGGTGTCCTGGGGTATTTCCTCCCAGATCTGGACCAGAGCATCACTGAGCTCCTGAACAGACTGAGGTGCAACCTGGCGGGACACCGGATGGACCGACACGTAATGTCTCAGAGGTATTCTATTCAATGGTATCAATTCCTTCATCCTTCAGGCTGCATGCTCTCACCACATGAGGCTGGGCATTGTCGTGCACCAGAAGGAACCCAGGACCCACTGCACCAACGTAGGGTCTGACAATGGGTCCAAGGATTTCATCCCGATACCTAATGGCAGTCAGGGTGCCATTGTGTAACCCGTAGAGGTCTAGATATGCCTCCCCAGATCATCACTGACCCACCGCCAAACCGGTCATGCTGAACGATGTTACAGGCAGCACAAAGTCTTCTGCCGGTTCTCCAGACCCATTCACGTCTGTCACATATGCTCAGAGTGAACCTGCTCTCATCTGTGAAAAGCATGGGGCGCCAGTGGCGGACCTGCCAATTCTGGTGTTAAATGGAAAATGCCAATCGAGCTGCACAGTGTCTGGCAGTGAGCACAGAGCACACTAGAGGACGTCGGGCCTTCAGGCCACCCCCATGAAGTCTGTTTATGATTGTTTGGTCAGAGACATTCACACCAGTGGCCTGCTGGAGGTCATTTTGTAGGGCTCTGGCAGTGATCATCCTGTTCCTCCTTGTACAAAGGAGCAGATACCGGTCCTGCTGATGAGTTGAGGACCTTCTACGGCTCTGTCCAGCTGTCCTAGAGTAACTGCTTGTCCTCTGACCCTCGCACTCGGTCATGTCTTCTGACCGTCCCCCAACAGTAGTGTCCTCTGCCCCCTCTCCCCCCACTTTAGTGTCCTATGCACCCCCCTACACACAGTAGTGCCCTCTGCAACCACCCTTCCCCTGTAGTGCCCTCTGTCACCCCATAAGTGTCCTCTGCCCCTCCCCCCAATAAGTGTCCTCTGCACCCCCCTAGCAGTGTCCTCTGCACCAAACACCCCCCCCCCCCTCCCAGTAGTGTTCTATGCGCCCCAAGGCCACTCAACATTTGCTATGGTCTTCCTGCTTTTCCTCCCGGCAAATCAGGACAGGAAGCGGGTCCTAAGACCGGATTGGCCACAAGGGGAAGCTGCCCGTGGCCTGGAATGGGATAAGTGCGGACCGAGCAAGCGGGTGGGGGAGTTGGTTTGTTTGCCGCCCTCCCCCCAAAAAAATGGAGCGCCAGCCTCCTCTGTTTGGAATACAGAGTAAAAATAAATATTTAATAATCAACTTTGTTTAAATTGTCATACAAATATATATTTGGAATCAATTTTTTTTATTTTTTTTTTATTTCAATAGATTTTTATTAGATTATTCAAATTTTTACAATAGTAGAATCAAGATAGCAAAGCAGTGAAGTATACACAAGTGAAACAGTATAAATCTTCAAGTGTTCACATAAAATGCTGTTTAGAAGGTCGATCAAAAGCAATTCCGAAAATAACTCTCAAAAATATTTCATATAGAAACCAAATTCAAAATATTAATCATAGAAGGAAGGACTGAATTCTCCCGAACACCCCTTATGGGACTCACAGTGTCCGGGAGACAGTTCCCCCACAAGAAACATTAACTAAACAAAAAATAATAATCATTTGAATTAGTGATGTAAATTATGTCAGTTTCTCATACCAGAGGTTCCAAGAAGCCCAATGAAGTGCATATTTGTGGAGCAAGCCTAAAGATGATGCCAGAATTTTCTCATAGGAGCTATGAAGGTTGGTTAAGTCAATAGCATCCTCGGGAGATGGTGGAGTGGAATCTTTCCATTTCCTAGTAATAGATAGTCTAGCCGCTAAGAGTAAGTGAGTAATTGTCCTTTGTAAATTGGCCGGGAATTTTTCTATTCCCAGGGATAACAGAGCTAATGCTGGATCGGGCGTTACTTGTGAAAGTGTTAATTCTGAAATTATATTGAAAATTCTTGTCCAGTAGCTGTCAAGTTTAGGGCAACTCCACAATATATGAAACAAGTCACCCTTGGTGGGACAAAGCCTCCAACACGTGACAGGGGATGCAGAATCGAATTTGGACATTATCGCTGGAGTAAAATACCAACGTAAAGTAATTTTGGTAGCTAATTCCCAAAGGGAGGTGCATTTAGAAGCAGATTGATTGGCTTTGCAAGCCACATGCCATTGATTGTCCGTGAAGGAACATCCTAGATCCCTTTCCCATAGCAGGTGAGAAGAAGATTTAGTAAATATACGTTTTTGTTGCATCAAATTATAGAATAAGGAAATGCCTTTTCTTTGTTGTATTGGTGAAGTCAGATAAGACCAAGCTGAAGTGTGAATGAACTTGGAGAAATGTCCCATATTGTATAAACAGTGTACTACTTGTGCATATTGGGAACAATGAATATGTGGTAGGTCATATTCGGTCTGCATAGAATGGAAAGATTTAATGAACCCGTTCGAATAAAAGTCCTGAAGATAGTTGATGCCTTTTTTACACCAGGAAGCAATCGGAACGTGACTAATAAGAAGGTATAATGTTTGAATAGGAAATTTAATCTCAACTTTGGAACCTGTCTGTTTTGAAGAAGTCAAAAAATTAAGCCATGTTTTAATTGAAACAGCCATTGTAGGTGGTAGGTGTGATGGTATTTTAATACCCAAAGCCGCCCCAAATAACCAAAGGTTGGTCGGGCCATATGTACAGTAACTGGATTCGATATTCCCCCATTGAGTGGTAGAAGTAGTGTAAAACCACTCCTTCATCTGTGTCAGAATGAATGAATGATAATAATCTTGAAAATCCACGTATCCCACTCCTCCATACATTCGGTGTTTGATTAATTTGTTGTGAGCACATTTAGACTTCCTTCCATTCCAAACAAATTTGGATAAAAGCGTTTGCATAGATTTAAAAAAAATATTGGGAACAGGAATTGGCAAATTTCGAAAAAAGTATAAAATCTGTGGAAGATGAATCATTTTAAAAGCAGATAATCTGCCCCACCAAGAAAACGCGTGTTTGCTTAAGTTTTGAAGGTCTTCTTGCAATTTACTTCTAAGGAATAGGTAATTATGTTCATATAGTGACTTAGAATTCCTGGTGAGGTAGATGCCTAAATATGGGATCTTGGTATCCTCCCAAATATAAGGGAACTGATGTTGTAATAAAGTTCTAGATACAGCATCAATTCCAATGTTCAAAATGGATGATTTCAAAGCATTGGTTTTGTAATATGAAATCTCGCCAAACCAGGATAAAACCTTTTGGACTTCTGTTAGAGAGGAAGAGGGATTAGTTAACATCAAGATTATATCGTCTGCAAACAGGCTAATTTTATGGACCTGATTACCAATATGAATTCCCGATATTTTGGTGTTAGATCTAATATGTTCAGCTAGGGGTTCAATCATCATATTAAAAATTAGGGGGGATAATGGGCAGCCCTGTCGGGTACCATTGGATATATCAAAAGGTTTAGAAAGAAGGCCAGAAGTAAAGACTCGGGCTGTGGGGGTAGTATATAGGGCCAATATAGCATCAAGAATAGGTCCCATAAAGCCAAATTTTTGAAGTGTCAGACTCGGGTAATCCCAATTAACTCTGTCGAACGCCTTCTCTGCATCCAATGAGAGAAGCAGAGAAGGCGTTCCTGTCAATTCAACATTATGTATTATATTCACTAGTCTTCTAGTAGCGTCAGAAGTTTGACGTCCTTTAGTAAAACCAGTTTGGTCCGTGTGAATCAAATCTGGGAGAATGTGAACCAATCTATTCGCAATTAGTTTAGCGTATATTTTCAAGTCAACATTGAGTAGAGATATCGGTCTAAAATTGGAAGGGGAGGTGGGTTCCTTTCCCGTTTTGGGCAAAGTAGTAATAATGGCCGATAGCATTTCAGTTGGAAAGGAAGAGGAGGAGACCGAGTGATTATACAATGTTGTCAGATGTGGGGTTAGTGTTCTTTTAAACAACTTAAAGTATTCTCCAGTGTACCCGTCCGGGCCAGGAGATTTGGATGAAGGCAGACCGTCTATGGTCCTAAGAATTTCAGCATCTGTAAAGGGAGCATTCAACTTTTCAAGTTGGTCTTTTGATAGTTTAGGTAATTTAATTTGATCAAGGAAAGAGCCTATTTCCTCGTATGTTGGTTGGTGAGTATCGGTATCTGACTTGAGATTATATAATTTATTATAATACGTACTAAATGCATCAGCGATGGACTGGGGATTAATAAGTTTATCTCCTGAAGTTGGGTGATAGAGATAGGCTATTCTAGTTTTAAACCTAAGACCTCTAATGCGGTTAGCCATAACCTTACCCGCTTTATTATTGGCAGTGTATGAAGTGGCCTTTAGTTTTCTTAGGTGAAATTCATAAGAATCAAGGAGTAAGGATCGTAAGTCATGCATAAGTTTGAACAGTTGTAATTGAAGGGATTGCGACGGAGTAGTTTTATTCTTTAAATCTATTTCTGCAATTTTGGCAGTCAGTTCATCTATCGTCTTAATCCTTAACTTCTTAGCACGTGATCCAAGTTGGATAAAGATGCCCCGCATGAAAGATTTGTGAGCATTCCACACCACCGCCGGGTCAGCCACCGATCCAATGTTGTCAGAGAAAAAATCATCCAATTTTTGGTTAAGAAACAAAGTATTAGTCGGATTTTGCATTAAATAGTTATTAATACGCCATAAGTTTGAATTTTGTCTAGAAGTGCTATTAGCCAATTTAATACTAACGGGTGCATGGTCCGACCAAGTAATGGTGTGGATGCGAGATTCCAATATGTTTTGCAACAACCACTTGTCAGACAAGAACAAGTCAATCCTGGAATAGGTGTTGTGACGGGCAGAAAGGAACGTGTAATCCCTCTCCGCCGCGTGACAACACCTCCATATATCAAACAGATCATTTTCCTTAAAAAAAGAGCCCAATGATGAGCATAGCCTTTTAGAACTGGATGAAGAATCAATAGTCACATCCGGAGCTAAGTTAAAATCTCCACATATTAGCAGATGACCTTTCTGTACCTCTCGAATTTTTTGAACTACAGACTTAAGAAATTTCAATTGACCGTGGTTCGGTGCATAGATAGTGGCAATAGTATATAGGACATTGTCCAGCATACAAACCAAAATAATATATCTCCCTCCAGGGTCAGTAGTGCAGGATAATAACTGAAAAGATAAAGTGTCTCGGACAGCAATTAGGACTCCTCTCTGTTTCTTGGAAAAGTTAGCTTTGAAGATGTGTGGAAAGGACTTATGACAGCATTGAGGAGTTGCTCCTTGGACAAAGTGTGTCTCTTGTACGCAAAGTACATCACAATTATGAGATATTGCAGTTTTCCACAGCGAATTTCTTTTGGCCGGGTGATTCAACCCTTTCACATTTAAAGCGGAGCTCCACCCTGAAATTGACTTTAGTATAACATTACTAGTGCTGAAAAACAATACCTAATCGGCGATTATAAAAATTTTTAGTGTTATAATACCTGTTAAACACACAGGCTTCCGGTTTGCAGGCAGTTGGGTTTTCCTCGGGTTATTCCTTCCTTCCTGTCCCTCGCTGTGCATGCTGGGAGCCTGTCTCAGAGCTCCCTAATTATAATCTTTCTTTCTGTGAGCCGAGACATCACGCGACTTTGTTCCACCGCCGCCTGGTCAACATTAACACTGCGAGATCGCGTGGTGGATGCTGGGACAGCATACACCGCAAAGAGGAAGTGCCGGCGTGTATGATTAGAACGCCCACAGCTAAGATGGTGGACGGATAGAAAAGCCTAATATAACTATTTATTTGGCACAGAATCTCAGCGGAGCGGCGGAGGGACACCGGAAACGTGAGGGCAGCACAGCAGTGCTATTAGAGATTTAAAGAGCCCTTAAAGAAAAAATTGAATTGGCGTGGGAGATCCGCTTTAACGTTAGAAAGTTAATGGACATTTCAACAATTTATATAAGTATTTGTGACGTGACAAGAAAAAACACTCACTATAATATATCACCACTGTGTAAACAAAATAAAATAAACAGAAAAGAAACAAAACCAAAAGAAAGAGAAAAAAAAAATACAAAGATGAAATAAGTAGCAACAAGGAGTAAAGGCAAAATAGAACTAGAAGAAATGCTACTTAACCACTTAAGGACCGCCTACTGCACATTTACGTCGGCAGAATGGCACGGCTGGGCACATCAACGTATATATACGTTGATTTTAGTACCCAGCCGTGGGTCGCGGGCGCGCGCCCGCGACCCGGTCCGAAGCTCCGGGACCGCGGGATTCGCGGACCCGATCGCCGCTGGAGTGCGGCGATCCGTCCCTGGAGCGGAAGAACGGGGAGAGCCGCGTGTACACACGGCTTCCCCGTGCTTCTCTGTGGCCGCAGCATCGATCGCGTCATCCCTGTAATAGGGGGACGCGATCGATGACGTCACACCTACAGCCACACCCCCCTACAGTTGTAAACAAACACTCAGACTTTAGGCGGGCCGGATTGTGGTCAGCGTGGACAGAAAATTAGCCAGGCCAGGCATCACTGACAGTAAATTTGGCCCCAGGGTTGGTGGTCAATAGGAGGAGGAGTAGTGCCCCTATTAATAGGACGAATAGTATCCCATGATTGGTATCAGTGGAAGAAATAGTCCCCCTTTTGTTGTTGTCAGTGGGAGGAATAGTGCCCCAAGGGCCGGATAAAGGCTAGCGAAGGGCCACATCTGGCCCTCGGGCCACAGTTTGGAGACCCCTGCTCTAGACTAACTCCTTCCATAGCTTTCCTTTCTTCATTAGTCATTTCAGGGGTTATGCCCCATGAGTGAAGCAGTCGCAGTCCATCTAGGGGTTTAGAGATAGCGGTAGTTGTCCCATTGTATGTTATTAGCAGTGTAGCAGGATGTCTCCATTTATATGGAATTTTACATTTGTTCAACGATATTGTGGTAGATTTTAGTTGTCTCCTCATATTCAAAGTGTAACGTGATAAATCCGTATATATATGGATCTCTTTATAAGGTGCAGGAAGCTCCGGCTGTGATCTAGCCCTGGCCAATAATTTCTCTTTAGTAGGGAAAAAATGGATTTTCATGAGAATGTCACGCGGGATGGATGCATCTAGATGTTTAGGCTTTGGGATGCGGTGTATGCGATCTATCATTCTTTCAATAGGGGAAATGTCTGGTAGTAAAGTTGCTATCATATCGCTTGCAAATTTTTGAAGGTCAGCCTGAGCGATAGACTCCGGTACCCCTCTCAGTTTGAGATTTTCCCTTCTAGAACGATCCTCCAAATCTGCGATTTTTGCGCGCATCCAATCCGCATCTTCCATACGCTCTTTACATGCACCCACCAAGTCATTTACTATATGAGCCTGTTCCTCCATTTTGTTTTCCACATGACGAACTCTCTCTCCAAAGCCTTTCATCTCAACACTGAAGTTATTAAACATAGCTGAAATATTTACCATGAGAGAAGATTGGAGAGATAAAAGCATATCCTTCATGGTCGTATCAAGGACCGGTTGGCCTGAAGTAGGATAGTTGGCAATAGGAGAAGCCATTTTGAGGCCCACTAGATCAGGGCATAGTGACGTTGTGCTATTGACTGGGGCCTGGTCAGAATAATCATATCGCATTCTAGTTTTAGCCGAGCTTCGGGAGGATGGACTGTGAGGAGAAGAGATTCCCGCATTTAATATGTGAGGTTCAGATTCCCACGGATCTAGAATTTCATCTGGGAGATCAGTGTATGAGGAGGCTTGTTTTACCTCAGAGCTGCGGGCGCCATCTTGTAACTGATCTTCTGCTGAGGCTGACATGTTAGATCTGTCAGTAAGCTGTAGATGGCGATTTTCTTTATTCCTTTTGCGGGACTGCATCGGGTGTCGTCCCCTCGTCTAGGGTATACAATTTAGACGTCCACACGATCGATATAACGATCTTTTTGCCGATAATTCCCCGGATTCCAGTCAGAGCTGTCTGCTCAGGCGTCCATCACGATCGCGCGCAAGCCCCAAATTTTATTTTTTAACAATAACATGGCGTGGGTGAATTTCTGCCAGTTCACAGGCTGTCTCGCACCCCTCCAGCCTGTGTCTTAGAATAAGAGGGAAGTGAAGCCTCCATTAATCTACATATATTATCCTACCACCCATTGTGTTTAGCTGGTTAGTGGGCATGGAGAAGGGAGGGAGTGGGCTTTAATTTACCACTGTGTATACGCCCACATGTGTGACTCTATAGTCACATGGGCTGCTCAGGTGTGATGGGGAGGAAATGCTCAGCATAGAAACTCACTGGCAACTGAGCATGTGCAGAGCTGCCAACACCGCTGCAAAATCCTGAGCTCGGTGATGGCGAACCTTGGCACCCCAGATGTTTTGGGACTACATTTCCCATGATGCGGCCTAGCAGAATTGGGGACATGGACAGAAGGGGGAGATAGAGAGCAGCAGGATCACCCAGGTTTTTTTTCAGAATACAGAAAAGGAATCTCATAGTGACAGAGTGTGACCAGCATGGAATAAACTATTTTATTGATAGTTTTTTTTTTTTACGATGCAAGTTTAGTGAACTTTAGGGATAACACTGGTACTTGTAGACCCCACAAGGTGCCATTGTTTGGCAATATTGGTACCTTAGAAAAAATTGTAAGCCAGGACAGGTTTATTTCATAGTTTATCTGGTGGGATGTGCATGACTATTAGGAGACCCGTCACCTTGTCAGTTCAGGGCGAAGAGTCGGCATCCTGTGAAGACCCACTGATACCTCTTCTGTGCTCCACCACCAGTTTGGGCAGAGTTGGCTTTTAACATGAGTTTTTTTTTTTTCCCCCCTTTTTTCCTTATTAGGGCTGGACTTTTCGGGACCTTGGTTGAGTATGGAGCAGAGAGGAAAATTTCCAGGCACAGTGTTTTAGGAGCCACAGTCAGCATCGGCGTGCCGCAAGGGGTGTCTCTAAAGGTCAAGTAAGTCTTCGCAGCTTTGTGAATTACCACTGCCCAAATTATATAACTACAAGTTTTCATCTGTATCAGGTGGCAGATGCTGCAGTTTGTATTTCACAGAATGAGGTTGTAGTGTGACATCACCGCCTTTGCTTCTCCACCTCGTCCAATCACAGAACGCTGTGCATTGATTGAGGTGATGCAAAGCAATCTCCTGAATGGCAGCTGATCTCCTCCTGTGTTCACAGTGCAGCAGGGCAGCTACTCGGCTTGGAAGCAGAAGCTAGTGGAGATCGGTGTAGTAGCTGTGCTTACTTCAGCATTTTCTAGCTTGTAGAGGAATCCCACAGCTATGGTATATTTATAGTTATGTTGCTCCTAGCTGGACCAGTGTAAGCACAGTGGATATAAAAAGTCTACACACCCCTGATAAAATGTCAGGTTCCTGTGATGTAAATAGAAATGAGGCGAAGATGAATTATTTCAGACCTTTTTACACACACACCATGTATCCAAGGTTCTGCTTGCCCATCTGTGGGCCCGGGTGCAGCAGGTAAGAAGGAAGGGAGAAGAGCGGACTTGCGTCTACTCTCCTCCCCTACTTGTTGTTCACCAGGACAGCGTCGTCCTGGACATCCTTTCCGGGTTCCACCTCGGTGTTCCCCACCAGCATGGCTGGGTAAGAATGTATTGCAATGCGATCTGCATTGCATTTAGTAGAGCCCAGGGGAGACATCCAGAGTTTCATTAAAAGGGAACCTGTCACCAAAAAAAATCATCACATGGGACTATTGTCGTCTATGTGATAGTAAAAAATTACACCTAAACATATAGATCCCCAAACATTTTTTTTTTTTTTACATAACAAACATGTTGGACTTGCCTGCTCTGTTATGGTTTTGCACAGAGCAGCCTCATTCCTCCTCTTCTGTGCTCCTGGCCCCTCCCTCCTATTGATTGCCCCCACAGCAAGCAGCTTGCTATGGGGACAGCCGAGCCGCAGTTCCGTGTGTCCATTCACATACGGAGCTGCCATTCGGCCCTCCCCCTTCTCCCCCTGATTGGATAACTGAGTTTGATTGACAGCCGCTGGAGCCAATGGTGCCTGCTGCTCGTATGACTCGGCCAATCAGTGAGAGTGTGCCGGACGGCTGAGGAAATCTGACTTTGCTGGAGAGAGATGTGGCTCAGGTAAGTATTGGGTGGTGCTGGGGAGGCTCCTGCACACAGAAGGCTTTTTCTCCTAATGCATAGAATGTATGATAAGATAAAAAAAAGTTGGCTTTTACAACTCCCCTAGACCCCTTTCACATTGAGGATTTTTCCAGGCGGTACAGCGCTAAAAATAGCACTTTTATACTGCCTGAAAAACTCCTTCACTGCATCCTCACTACGGCGATGCGCTGGCGGCAGAGAAAAAAATCTCCTGTTAGCAGCATCTTTGGAGCGGTGAGAGGAGCGGCGTGTATACCGCTCCTTTCCATTGAAAATAATAGAGGCGCATTGCGGGCGGTATTAACCCTTTCACAGCCGCTAGCGGGGGTTAATACCGCACCGCTAGCGGTCGAAACTCGCAGCATTTCCGGCGCTATACCGTCAGTGCGGCTTCCGCCGCAATGTGAAAGGGGCCTTAAGGTTTGACATGTTGGGTATCTTTTTACTCTGTTACCAAACAATTGGGTGATTTCAAAGGGGTTGTAAACCCTCGTGGTTTTCCACCTTAATACATTCTATGTATTAAAACGGATTCCCGCCGGAAAAAAATATTGAAAGCCGGCAGCTACAAATACTGCAGCTGCTGACTTTTAATATTGGGACACTTACCTGTCCTGGAGTCCAGCGACGTCGGCAGCAGAGGATGAGCGATCGCTCGTCACTCTGCTGCTCCCCCCTCCATCCACGGTGAGGGAACCAGGAAGTGAAGCACTCCGGCTTCACTGCCCGGTTCCCTACGGCGCGAGTCGCGCAACGCCGTCCTCACTGGTCCCCGTTGTGTTCTGGGAGCAGAGTGTTACCCAGAACACAGCGGGCGGGGGCGGGAAGTGACGTACTCCCCGCAGAGAGGACTCCCGGAAGTGGGTGCAAATACCTGTCTTTGACACGTATCTGCACCCCCCTCCCCCTGAAAGGTGTCAAATGTGACACCGGAGGGGGGGGGGGGGGGGGGGTTCCTTCCGATGACCGGAAGTTTCGCTATAGGGTGGAGCTCCACTTTAAAGTGAAAACCCTCCTGTGCTGAAGCACCTCCCTCCCCCCCCCCCCCAGAGTCCCCGCTTTACTTGCCTGAACCCCGTATTTCCAGCAACTGTGACGAGCACACCAGCTTCAGCCGGTGTCTCTGGTCCTGATTGGATAGATTGATAGCAGCAGGAGCCAATGGCTGCGCTGCTGTCAATCAAATTCAATGACACGGGGCGGGGCCAAGTCCTGCTGTCTGTGTCAATGGACGCAGGACACATGCGCACACCCGCACGAGTGCCCTGAGGGAGAGCGGCTCTCCAACGAGGCACTTAAAAAGAGGAGGAGCCAGGAGCACTGCTGAGGAACCCCAGAAGAGGAGGATCAGTGCCAAACCCTTGTACAGAAGGAGTTTATTTTTTTTCCTGTGTGTGTGTGTGTGTGTTTTTCACAAACCTTTAGTTAACCTTTAAGTTAAAGGAGTTGTAAAGGAAAAAGTTTTTCCACCTAAATGCATTCTATGCAGCCTGGCCGCTGATTGGCTAGAGTGGATGGATTGAGAGCAGCGAAGCCATTGGCTGGCGTTGCTGTCAATCACATCCAGTGACGCGGCCCGCCGAAGGGCGGGGCCCAAGTGATACAGCGAGCGGCCATAGCCGTTTACTGTATCACGGGAGCGCGCTCACACGGACTACACACAATGCTCTCTCTCTCTCTCTCATGAACGCGTGTAGTTCGTGTGGGGAGGAGCCGAGACAGCCGTGGAGGTAACCCAGAAGAGGAGGATCGGGGCCATTGTGTGCAAAACGAACTGCACAGTGGAGGTAAGTATGACATGTTTGTTATTTTAAACAAAAACATTTTTTCCTTTAGTGACCCTTTATCTTTTTTTTTTACTGAAATGTTCCTAGACCTTTTGGGGTAATATCGTGTGATATAAAGAAATTGGAACTCCCACTATTTTATTCTCTAGGGTGTCTGCGTTCAGAAATCTATCATGTTTTGGGGGGTTTTATGTCATTTTCAGGCCTAAAATTATAAAAAAAAAATGAAGCATGTGTGCAAAAAAAATGCAAAAAAAAAACGTGTCTGGCAGCGATGGGTCTAAGGAACTTCCTGCCTTGGCTGCTCTTGCTCACTCCAGGCCAGCCAGGAGCCGGTAATGGAAGGCCGACCAGCAGCATGAAATGAACGGTCTTGTTGTGGGGGCCCATCCAGCGGCTGCTTATTAGATGGCGGCGTATGGCAAGGCGGGGAGATAATAGATGTGTCAAGTGATGCACTCCGGGGTCAGATGAGATCCAGCATGTATAAATAATGGATTTTTCCCTCGCTGGGCCGCCAGCAGACTCCTTGCATTAATCTATTCCTCTTCTTCTTTTTTGTTCCAGGTTGAATAGAGCCAGCCAGACATATTTCTTCCCTATCCACCTGACTGATCAGCTCCTTCCCAGCGCCGTGTTTTATGCCACCATAGGGCCCCTCGTTATCTATGTGGCCATGCACCGGCTTATTATCAGGCCGTACCTCAAGGCGCAGAAAGAGAAGTAAGTACATAGCAGCCGTCCCGCCAATAATTCAGCCGGACAGGCGCCGGGCGCGACTCCATGGATTGGGCGTTGATTCATCGGTTATTTGTTATCGAACCGGCCAAATCATTTTACAGGGAAGTGTTTTTTGTTTGTGTATCAACCAAGAAAACACATGAGGTTTGCAGATTTTATACAACGGCCTGATCTGGAGGACTGGAAGGGGTCCAACAATCTGTTTGGTCAATAAAATGTATCCATCACATTTTTTTTTTTAAGAAAAATTTGCAGATATGTTACACCTACCTGCTCTGTAATGACTTTGCATAGAGCAGCACTCTTTTTCTGGGGTCCCCTCACGGCTCTCCCCCCGCCAAGTGCCCTCCATAGCACGCCACTCGCTATGGGGGCACTCATGCACAGGCTGAGCTCCGCCCCCCCCCCCGCTCCCTCCTCGCTGGCTGTGGTTGACAGTAGCAGGGAACCAGTGAGGAGGGAGAAGATAGCGGGGAGCATTTACTAGGGTTGTCCCGATGCCTCTTTTTTAGGACCGAGTACAAGTACTGATACTGTTTTCCATGTACTCGCCGATACCGAATACCGATACTTTTTTTAATGTGTCCCCAAATGCAGCCATGTCCCCCCACATATTGCAGCCATGTCGTGTCCCCCCACATATTGCAGCCATGTCGTGTCCCCCCACATATTGCAGCCATGTCGTGTCCCCCCACATATTGCAGCCATGTCGTGTCCCCCCACATATTGCAGCCATGTCGTGTCCCCCCACATATTGCAGCCATGTCGTGTCCCCCCACATATTGCAGCCATGTCGTGTCCCCCCACATATTGCAGCCAAGTCGTGTCCCCCCACATATTGCAGCCAAGTCGTGTCCCCCCACATATTGCAGCCAAGTCGTGTCCCCCCACATATTGCAGCCAAGTCGTGTCCCCCCACATATTGCAGCCAAGTCGTGTCCCCCCACATATTGCAGCCAAGTCGTGTCCCCCCACATATTGCAGCCATGTCGTGTCCCCCCACATATTGCAGCCATGTCGTGTCCCCCCACATATTGCAGCCATGTCGTGTCCCCCCACATATTGCAGCCATGTCGTGTCCCCCCACATATTGCAGCCATGTCGTGTCCCCCCACATATTGCAGCCATGTCGTGTCCCCCCACATATTGCAGCCATGTCGTGTCCCCCCACATATTGCAGCCATGTCGTGTCCCCCCACATATTGCAGCCATGTCGTGTCCCCCCACATATTGCAGCCATGTCGTGTCCCCCCACATATTGCAGCCATGTCGTGTCCCCCCACATATTGCAGCCATGTCGTGTCCCCCCACATATTGCAGCCATGTCGTGTCCCCCCACATATTGCAGCCATGTCGTGTCCCCCCACATATTGCAGCCATGTCGTGTCCCCCCACATATTGCAGCCATGTCGTGTCCCCCCACATATTGCAGCCATGTCGTGTCCCCCCACATATTGCAGCCATGTCGTGTCCCCCCACATATTGCAGCCATGTCGTGTCCCCCCACATATTGCAGCCATGTCGTGTCCCCCCACATATTGCAGCCATGTCGTGTCCCCCCACATATTGCAGCCATGTCGTGTCCCCCCACATATTGCAGCCATGTCGTGTCCCCCCCACATATTGCAGCCATGTCGTGTCCCCCCACATATTGCAGCCATGTCGTGTCCCCCCACATATTGCAGCCATGTCGTGTCCCCCCACATATTGCAGCCATGTCGTGTCCCCCCACATATTGCAGCCATGTCGTGTCCCCCCACATATTGCAGCCATGTCGTGTCCCCCCACATATTGCAGCCATGTCGTGTCCCCCCACATATTGCAGCCATGTCGTGTCCCCCCACATATTGCAGCCATGTCGTGTCCCCCCACATATTGCAGCCATGTCGTGTCCCCCCACATATTGCAGCCATGTCGTGTCCCCCCACATATTGCAGCCATGTCGTGTCCCCCCACATATTGCAGCCATGTCGTGTCCCCCCACATATTGCAGCCAAGTCGTGTCCCCCCACATATTGCAGCCAAGTGGTGTCCCCCACATATTGCAGCGCCGCCGCTGCTGCCAGTGCAGTGTCATATTCTGCGGGTTAATCCCCGTGCAAAATACAGCGGGCATTACAAGCCACGCCATCTATAGACACTCCCCTTCTCTGGATTGGATGGATTCGTCCAATCGCGAGCAAGGGGGAGTGTCTATATACGAATCCGTGCATAGACACTCCCCCTTGCTCGCGATTGGACAGATCCGTCCAATCCAGAGAAGGGGAGTGTCTATAGATGGCGTGGCGGGCATTACAAGTATACAAACGAAAACTTGTAATGCCCGCTGTATTGCACGGGGATTATCGCGGCGGTATGCGGCGGCGGGGGGGAGGATTCTATTTAAGCATCAGGAGTATTTGCGCGAGTACAAGTACTAGCGCAAATACTCGGCATCGATACCGATACTAGTATCGGTATCGGGACAACCCTAGCATTTACTCTCGCGCACTGCGCTGAATTAGGAGGCTCAGGTGAGTATAAACGGGGGGGGGGGGATGGGGAGGGAGGGCTGCATGCAGAAAGGTATGTTGTTGTTTTTTACACTAATGCAGGGGTCTCCAAACTTTTTAAAAGAAAGGCCAGTTTACTGTCCTTCAGGGATTAGAAAATGTCTTGGGCTTGGTGGTCAGTGGGAGTCGGAAAATTCCATAGCGCTTGTGGTCAGTAGGAGGAGGAATAGTGTCCCAATCGTTTGTGTGGGTTGAAGAAATGATGGCCAATCATCGATATTTTTTACACTAAATTTTGTTTGGGAGCCACGTCGCACGACCGCGCAATTGTCAGTTAAAGCGACGCAGTGCCGAATCGCAAAAAGTGATCTGGTCATTGGGCAGCAATATGGTCCGGGGGTTAAGTGGTTAATGAGAAGAATAGTGCCCTATCTTTGATGTCAGTGGAAGAGATAGTGGCCTATCATTCCTCCCACTGACGCCAATGATGGGGGGCACCGTTCCTCCCACTGACGCCAATGATGGGGGGCACCGTTCCTCCCACTGATGCCAATGATGGGGGGCACCGTTCCTCCCACTGACGCCAATGATGGGGGGGCACCGTTCCTCCCACTGACGCCAATGATGGGGGGCACCGTTCCTCCCACTGACGCCAATGATGGGGGGCACCGTTCCTCCCACTGACGCCAATGATGGGGGGCACCGTTCCTCCCACTGACGCCAATGATGGGGGGCACCGTTCCTCCCACTGACGCCAATGATGGGGGGCACCGTTCCTCCCACTGACGCCAATGATGGGGGGCACCGTTCCTCCCACTGACGCCAATGATGGGGGGCACCGTTCCTCCCACTGACGCCAATGATGGGGGGCACCGTTCCTCCCACTGACGCCAATGATGGGGGGCACCGTTCCTCCCACTGACGCCAATGATGGGGGGCACCGTTCCTCCCACTGACGCCAATGATGGGGGGCACCGTTCCTCCCTCTGGAATTGGTTTTATAATAAGGCACGCCTTTTTCTTGTCCGGGTGTTGGAAGGAATGATTCGCCGTAGGTGGCCGGATCTCCCGGGTAATAGTCTCCTCGTGTTTATGTCTCAATAATTAGGGAGCTGGAGAAGCAGTGGGAAAGCTCGGCGTCGGATATATTACACAAGAAGCAAGAGGCGGAGGCGGCCGTGAGTATTTCATTTACATAATCCTTTTACTATGTAAATATCGCAGTGATAAAAAGCCTGGGGGAAGCGCAATAAAGAGAACCTGTCACCCAGGTCCCCTTTACAATTCTGTTGCTTTATTGCACAGCGCCCAGCGATTTTTAAATACGGCTCATTAATAGCTTTCATGTGTTTATAGAGGGGACTAAATCCTAGATGAAAACGGTTCTAAACTTGGAGTATAACCGCCATTTATTTATACTTCTGAATGCGGAATTGGAGTACTTTATCTGTAAATTCTGCAGTACTGAGAACAATAAAATGGAGTAGATTATATGGAGGTTCAGCAGGAAAGAGTTGAAGTCCATCTTCAGGCAAAATTAGAACCCCGAACCTCCCACCCCTTGCCCACCTATTTCCATTTATTGATTATAAAAGAACCATTATAACCATTGTAAACCTTTTTCTGTTGGAAAATGAAAAAAAAATTGTAGAAAATTACTTGGAACCCCGAAACATACTTTTTTTTTGAGCAGACCCTAGGTCAGGGGTGTCAAACTCGATTTCATATTGGGCCGCATCAGCATTATGATTGCCCTCAAAAGGGCCGGTTGTATCCATAAGATTAGATGTCCAGCGCAAGTTGAGTCCCCCACCCTCCCTTACATCAGTGCACCCCCTTTCCTTATGCTGCTGGGAAGAAGCTGGGTGCATTGCTTAAAATCAGAAAGTGAGGGTCTGGAGGAGGGCTGGAGGTGTGAGGGCCACATGAATTGGCCTGGAGGGCCATATTTGGCCCGCAGGCCTTGACACCTATGCCCTAGGGCAATGATGGCGAACCTTGGAAGCCCAGATTTTTTGGAACTACATTTCCCATGATGCTCGGCTACATTGCAGAGTGCTTGATCATCATGGGAAATGTAGTTCCAAAACATAAGAGCAGGGAGCATAGCTAGAGTCGTTGGAAGGTTTAGTGACCCATTGTTGGGGGTCAGTGGTAAGAGTGGTGACCCATGGTTGGGGGGGGGGGGGTCAGTGTAAGGAGTGGTGACCCATGGTTGGGGGGGGGGGGGGTCAGTGGAAGGAGTGGTGACCCATGGTTGGGGGGGGGGTCAGTGGAAGGAGTGGTGACCCATGGTTGGGGGGGGGGTCAGTGGAAGGAGTGGTGACCCATGGTTGGGGGAGCGGTCAGTGGAAGGAGTGGTGACCCATGGTTGGGGGGGGGGCGGCCAGTGGAAGGAGTGGGGTGACCCATGGTTGGGGGGCGGTCAGTGGAAGGAGGGGGGGGCGGTCAGTGGAAGCAGTGGTGACCCATGGTTGGGGGTCAGTGGAAGGAGTGGTGACCTATGGGTTGGGGGTGGCCAGCGGCAGGAGTGGCGGCCCATGGGTTGGGGGTGGTGAGCAGCAGGAGTGGCGACCCATTGGTTGGGGGTGGTCAGCAGCAGGAGTGGCGACCCATTGGTTGGGGGTGGTGAGCGGCAGGAGTGGCGACCCATGGGTTGGGGGTGGTCAGCAGCAGGAGTGGCGACCCATGGGTTGGGGGTGGTCAGCGGCAGGAGTGGCGACCCATGGGTTGGGGGTGGTCAGCGGCAGGAGTGGCGACCCATGGGTTGGGGGTGGTGAGCGGCAGGAGTGGCGACCCATTGGTTGGGGGTGGTCAGCAGCAGGAGTGGCGACCCATTGGTTGGGGGTGGCCAGCGGCAGGAGTGGCGACCCATGGGTTGGCGGTGGCCAGCGGCAGGAGTGGCGACCCATGGGTTGGCGGTGGCCAGCGGCAGGAGTGGCGACCCATGGGTTGGGGGTGGTCAGCGGCAGGAGTGGCGACCCATGGGTTGGGGGTGGTCAGCGGCAGGAGTGGCGACCCATGGGTTGGGGGTGGTCAGCGGCAGGAGTGGCGACCCATGGGTTGGGGGTGGTCAGCGGCAGGAGTGGCGACCCATGGGTTGGGGGTGGTCAGCGGCAGGAGTGGCGACCCATGGGTTGGGGGTGGTCAGCGGCAGGAGTGGCGACCCATGGGTTGGGGGTGGTCAGCGGCAGGAGTGGCGACCCATGGGTTGGGGGTGGTCAGCGGCAGGAGTGGCGACCCATGGGTTGGGGGTGGTCAGCGGCAGGAGTGGCGACCCATGGGTTGGGGGTGGTGAGCGGCAGGAGTGGCGACCCATGGGTTGGGGGTGGTCAGCGGCAGGAGTGGCGACCCATGGGTTGGGGGTGGTCAGCGGCAGGAGTGGCGACCCATGGGTTGGGGGTGGTCAGCGGCAGGAGTGGCGACCCATGGGTTGGGGGTGGTCAGCGGCAGGAGTGGCGACCCATGGGTTGGGGGTGGTCAGCGGCAGGAGTGGCGACCCATGGGTTGGGGGTGGTCAGCGGCAGGAGTGGCGACCCATGGGTTGGGGGTGGTCAGCGGCAGGAGTGGCGACCCATGGGTTGGGGGTGGTCAGCGGCAGGAGTGGCGACCCATGGGTTGGGGGTGGTCAGCGGCAGGAGTGGCGACCCATGGGTTGGGGGTGGTCAGCGGCAGGAGTGGCGACCCATGGGTTGGGGGTGAGCAGCGGCAGGAACAGTGCCCCAAGAGTTGGATGAAGGCAAGCAAAGTGTAGGGAAGGTTCTTTTTTTGCATTGATAGGCCTACCACTGTCCCATTTTTTTCCGCCATGCTTTCAACCCCCCACCTATCCACAGCATGCATCTACCTTTCCTTTCCCTCTCTTGCTGTTCTGTGATATTTATTTCTAATTCTCACTTTGTTCCACTCAGGTACGTTTAATGCAGGAGTCTGTACGGAGGATAATTGAGGCTGAAGAATCGAAAATGGGTAAATGCAATATAATATTTTTATCCCCTCCTAAAACTGACCATAAACAGTCCAATCCTATCCTGGGCTTGTTGGGGACGGTTCAGAACTTCTGGCTCTTTATGGTGACTTGTTACACAGAGAATTTCCTCTGTATTACATATTTATATAGTGCTGGCACCTATGGAACATTCGCATCGATCGCTGCGTGAAGGAGCTTAGACTGCCGGGTTCCTTGCTCACATGCATACGTACACACACACATAATGGCACTAATTTAGACAGGAGCCAATTAACCTACCAGCATGTCTTTGGAGTACTAGGAGGAAACCCACGCATGCACAAGGAGAAAATGCAAACTCCAGACCGATGGGGTCCTGGTTGGGACTAGATACCACTAGAAGTGCCAACCACTAAGCCACTGTGCTTGCCTACCTTTTTTAGTGATGCAGCTCACCGTAATGGAAGATATTGGGTTATCATGCTTTTCAGAGCAATCAGGGGGTCAGGACATGGGATGGGTAGAAGGGGAAGTTGCCCCAGGGTGCATTGACTCAATGGGGGGGGGGGGGTAAACGCAGGGTGGTAAACCCATTCTACAGCATGTATTAATAGTGTGGGAGGGGGTGCAATTGTGCATCCTTGCCCTGGGCGCTGGATGACCCTGTCCCGGTGCTGATTGCAATGCATAGAACCTTCTTGGCCCCCCCCCCCACCTGTAGTCTGCTGAGTGTCTGGCACCAGGTAGACAAGTGTCTCTTCCAGAGCTAGCCCCATTCTACTGGAAGTATCTGGCTGGGGTTCAAACCAAGGACCCCAGTGCTTTGGAAAGTCTTTGTGATGGAGGGTCTGAAGCTTACCCGTCATTGTTGGCAAGAGGAGAGGAAGTAACTGGCCCGCCACCCTTGTGCCATCTCTGTCCAGGTGAATTGCCTGGTTAATACTGATATATCCAAGCACAGGCAGAATATCTGCCGATTTGGCTGTGGCCAATCACAGCACTGAGTTCTGTGTTTACAAACACACAGAGCAAAGAACAGCAATTTAGCTTTTTTTTATCCCTGAAATCAACTCAAGGAAAAAAGACTGCCAGATCCTGTGAATAAAAGCAGCACACAGTTAACCCCTTGATTTCCCTTCTTTGCGCCCCCGTCACCCATCAGTGTACAGTATAGTCACTGATCACTGTAGAAGTATCGCTAGCAATGTCTGTGTCCCTCCCAGCCAGTGTCAGCGCCTGATTGGCCACTACAATATCATAGTCCCACTCTTAATCGCTGATCACGACCGTTACTAGACCGTCGGATCCTGTGAATAGAAGCAGCACACAGACACTTGTTAGGCACACAGTTAACCCCTTGATTGCCCTTCTTTGCGCCCCCATCACCTATATTATTGTCATTACTACAGTGTACAGTGTGATCACTGTAGAAGTGTCACTAGCGATGTCGGTGTCCCTCCCAGCCAGTGTCAGTTAGCGCCAAATTTTCCGCCACAATATCACAGTTTCCACCATAAATCGCAGCTCACCGCCATTACTAGTAGAGCGTCTATAGCTGTGTACATTCCAGTATATATCCCATCGTTTGCAGATGCTATAACTTTCACATATACCAATTAACCTTTTCACGCCTAAGGGTACAACAAATGTTAATGCCTAAGCACAATTTTTGCAATTTTGACAGGTGTTGGTAAAACCGTACATATCACCACAACTACCTTGTGTATCCAGGTGAATTGGGTTTTTTTTTTTTTTTTCAGGACAAATAGTGTTTTTTTTTGTTGGTAAATTGTAATGAATATCTCCTAATTTTTCTTTTTAACATAAAAAAAAAAAAAACTGGCCCAACATAGTAAAAAAAAAAAAAGTTTTTAATTTTAGCTGAATACTTTTTGCTATTATAATTTTCCATCAAAGTACAACCCAAAATAAATCCTCCTGATTGCAGCGATGCTACACATGTGTATGTAGCCCTTTCACACCTAGACCACCCCGCAGTCGCGGTAAAGCGCAGCTCATTTCAGAGTCACATTGCAGGCGGTGGGGGGGGGGGCTTTTAACCCCCAAAGAAGGAGCTAACAAGGGGCTAAAAGTGCCCATGTTTCACCGCTGCTGAAGTGCTTTTCAGGTGCTTCAGCAGCGCTACCCATTCATTTCAATGGGCAGGGCGTTTTGGGAGCCCTGTATACGGTTGGACTGGGGAGTTTTGCAACTGGCTTTCACACTGGGGAGGCTTGAGAGACGCTTTTCAGATGCTATTTTTAGCGAAAAAATGCCTCAAAAGCACCTCAGTTTGAAAGGGGCCTTAGTTGTTGTTTATACCTGAAACAATGGTGCGCATTTTGCAATATTTTTATTTATTTTTTATCCTGCTTTAAACACACTGATACGAATGTAAAAAAAATAATTCGACCTGAAATATGCTGACCCACAACCTTTTGACTCCGACCTTGGCCCTAAGGCTGCTTTTACACTGACCATGTCTGGGCATCGGCAGTAAAACGCCGCCATTTTTAGCTGCGTCTTATCGTTGTTTTAGCGGCGCTTTACTGTAATTTTTTGGCGACGTTTTTTGCGTCACTTTTTGCCCCCCACTAGCGGCCAAAAAAAGTTAAAAGCGCCACTTTGCCAGCGCTGCTCATTGGTTTCAATGGGCAGGGGGGCTTTAGGAGCAGTGTATACACTCAGAAGCTGATTGGCTACCATGCGAAGCCGCACCAGATTCTAACATTAGATTGTTCAGTTAAGCTTTGGCAATAAAACCTGGAAGCTTATTGGGTTCTATGCAGTGTTGCACCAGATTTTTTCCTCTCCAGCCTTAGTAAATAACCCCCTTTTTATGTATCTTCCTATTCATTCAGAACAGGCAGTAAGCACAGGGACGAGCTTACAGTGACTGATCACTGAGATGACCAATCAGAGGCTATTATCCCGATCGGGTGAGCCAGACCCGACAGTCCCATGTCCACATTGTATAGGTAAACCTATATGGCTCTGTCTGTAGTTCCTCAAAGGTAGTGAGCCAAACATGTCGCACATCAGCCACAGTGTAGCCATGCTGTATACATCCTGAGGCCAGGTGACAGATGCACATCGTTGGGGTCAGGAGTGCACCGCTAAATTAGTGGACCCTACGGCTGACTGCGGCAGATGGAACTCTGGGTGATTAAGGAAGGCAGGTCCACTGGAGCACCGACACAGATCCCACAGGGAGCTAGAGCCTCAGATTCCCCAGGGCCAGCAGGCGTTCACCAGAGCCTCCAGTGGCGAGGATGGACTGCGCTGCAACTGACTCCAGGTCGTGGCCCCCAGAGTCTCCCAGCTCACAGTAGGCTACAGTAGGATAGCAAGAAAGCAGCAGCCCAGGATAACAAGAGATAGTAAGGGGATAAGCCAAAGGTCGGGGTGACTAGCAGACAAGGATAAACATAGAACACGCCAAAGGTCAGGATCACAAGCAGGCAGGGATAGTCGAGAACAAGCCAAGATCAGTAACTGGAATCGGATATAGAAGACACAGCAGGTCGCACATGAAAGCTAAACACACAGGGCCAGATTCGGGTAGGAGTGCGTATCTTTGTGTGGGTGTAGCGTATCCTATTTACGCTACGCCTCCGCAACTTTTACAGGCAAGTGCTGTATTCACAAAGCACTTGCCCCATAAGTTGCGGCGGCGTAGCGTAAATGTGCCGGCGTAAGTGTGCGTAATTCAAATTAGGCAGGTAGGAGGCGTGTTGTATTGAAATTAACGGTGACCCCACATAATTGACGTGCCGAACGAACTGCCGTGGACGGATCCCAGTGCGCATGCTCAAAATTACGCCGCAAATACTCATTGGTTTCTTTGTGAACGTAACTTACGCAAAGCCCTATTCACGAATGTTTTATGCAAACGACGTAAACAACGGAAAATTCGACGCTGTCCCGACTTCCATACTTAACATTACGTACGCCTCATATAGCAGGCGTAACTTTACGCCGGACTTACACTTACGCAAACGACGTAAAAAAAAATACAACCGGGCGCAAGTACGTTCGCGAATCGGCGTATCTAGCTCATTTGCATATTTGACGCGTAAATCGACGGAAGCGCCACCTAGCGGCCACCCGACGGAAGCGCCACCTAGCGGCCAGCGTAAATATGCAAGCAAGATACCACGGCGTAAGACTTGCGCCGCTCGTATCTTAGCAAAATTCCGGCGTATCTTGCTTTCTGAATACAGAAAAAAGATACGCCGGCGCATCGTAGAAGTTACGCGGCGTATCTCGAGATACGCCAACGTAAATTCTTCCTGAATCTAGCCCACAATGTTGATCAGCAGGGCTGGCTTGCAGTGCACATGTTATTAGAGAGTTCTCTGATAGGGGCTGGGGGGGGGGGGGACCATGCTTTGAGGACAGATTACTTAAGTAGCCAGGTGAGAGTGGCTGGCCTCTGAAGGTGAACCCATGAAGAGAGGTAAACTGACAAACATTGACAATCCTCAGTTTTAGTTTCCTGCACTATGAAGCCACTATCCCCTTGTAAGTTGTCCGCTGGGTTTAGGTGACAGGTCCACTTTAAAAAAAGTAATAAGAAAAGCTTTCCTGCAGAACAATCCCAGCATTGTTGTATTTTCTTTATAAAAGTTATTCCATTGTTGTTGTGTGTTCCAGGACTGATCTTATTGAACGCCTGGTACGGTAAATTTGTTACGGACAATAGCCGGAGGAACGAGCGAGTGAAGGTGATCGATGTGACCGTCCCTTTGCAGTGTTTGGTGAAAGACTCAAAGTTAATCCTCACAGAAGCTTCAAAGGTGAGCGGGGCCCGAGACCCCAATTCTAACGCGGAGGGGGGGGGGGGGGGGGGCTATTGAAGACCCGGTGTCTGAGCGTTGGATTACGAGGAGTGTATGAGCACGTCGTGTTCATGTGGTCCTCCTGGGTTCACAGAACGACCACACGAACACGTCTCGCTGGCCAGGATGTGCTCATACACGGCACGGCACGAGTGTGTTAAACCCCAAGTGATACTTTTTGTGCACATGTCTCTTTAATTTATATCTGACAGTTTTATTGGATCTCTGGGAGGATAGCTGAAGGTACAGCTCCGATTCTGGTCTCGGCTCCTTCAGCTACAGTATCGCATGCTGCTGCTGTCCGCGCGCCTTCCCTCCACCTACCCAATCACATAGCACGCTGATACGGCATTTGTGCACCTGGGGTTACTGAAGGCAAGGCTGCTGATAGGGGGGACCACCACTCCTTCTGTAGGGGGTCCAAACAGCAGGAGATATTATTGTGGTTTGGCGGAGGGGCAGTTACAGAAGGACGCCCTGTGCAGCTTTCTGCAGCAGCTGAAAGACAGTTTCTCACTCTCCTGACGGCTTTCAGCTGCTGCAGTGGGAGACACACGGGGCATCATTCCTGTTATTGCTTCCACCGACTCCAGGACATGTCTCTTTTAAAGCGGAGGTCCACCCGAATACTGCAGCTGCTGACTTTTAAAAAAATGGGCACTTACCTGGCCAGCGCGCCCACGATGTCTGCAGCCGAGGCTGAGCAATCGTTTGTCTCTCTGCTGCCCCCGCCGCCATCCTCGGTGAGGGAATCGGGAAGTGAAGCGTTGTGGCGTGCCCTCACTGGTCCCCGCTGTCTCCTGGGACCAGTGTGTTTCCCAGAAGACAGCGGGGGGGGGGGGGGCACGCGAAGGGGGGCGACTCTCGCGGCAGCCTATTCCCAGGAAGTGGGTGCAAATACCTGTATTATACAGGTATCTGCACCCCTCCCCCCTGAAAAGTGGCAAATGTGACACCGGAGGGGGGGAGGGTTCCCGAAAAGCGGAGGTTCACTTTTTGTTCCACTTTCATCTACATCTGACACACGTGTCGTCTTTCAGGGGAAAGGGCACCATCCTGTCATATAGATAAGTCGCATGTTTCTCCATGCCAGGTAGGTCCTCTGGCTCCCAGAGCAGTGGGGGAGCAAAGTAAAGTTCAATACATCCTCCTGGGAATGGCCTGGGTTTTACTTTGCTCTTTCATGCAAAGCCTGAGTTGGTTTTAAATGTCTTTCGCAGAATCCCCAAATTTCTAAGACCCCTTTCACACTGGGGCACTTTTCAGGCGCTATAATGCTAAAAATGGCGCCTGCAAAGCACCCTGAAATAACCACGACTGTCTCTCCAGTGTGAAAGCCCCGAGGGCTTTCACACTGGAGCGGTGCGCTGGCAGGACGGTGCGCGGTGGAGCGGTGCGCTGGCAGGACGGTGCGCGGTGGAGCGGTGCGCTGGCAGAACGGTGCGCGGTGGAGCGGTGCGCTGGCAGGACGGTGCGCGATGGAGCGGTGCGCTGGCAAGACGGTGCGCTGGCAGGACGGTGCGCAGTGGAGCGGTGCGCTGGCAGGACGGTGCGCAGTGGAGCGGTGCGCTGGCAGGACGGTGCGCGGTGGAGCGGTGCGCTGGCAGGACGGTGCGCGGTGGAGCGGTGCGCTGGCAGGACGGTGCGCGGTGGAGCGGTGCGCTGGCAGAACGGTGCGCGGTGGAGCGGTGCGCTGGCAGAACGGTGCGCGGTGGAGCGGTGCGCTGGCAGGACGGTGCGCGATGGAGCGGTGCGCTGGCAAGACGGTGCGCTGGCAGGACGGTGCGCAGTGGAGCGGTGCGCTGGCAGGATGGTGCGCTGGCAGGATGGTGCGCTGGCAGGATGGTGCGCTGGCAGGATGGTGCGCTGGCAGGATGGTGCGCTGGCAGGATGGTGCGCTGGCAGGACGGTGCGCGGTGGAGCGGTGCGCTGGCAGGACGGTGCGCGGTGGAGCGGTGCGCTGGCAGGACGGTGCGCGGTGGAGCGGTGCGCTGGCAGGACGGTGCGCGGTGGAGCGGTGCGCTGGCAGGACGGTGCGCGATGGAGCGGTGCGCTGGCAAGACGGTGCGCTGGCAGGACGGTGCGCAGTGGAGCGGTGCGCTGGCAGGATGGTGCGCTGGCAGGATGGTGCGCTGGCAGGATGGTGCGCTGGCAGGATGGTGCGCTGGCAGGATGGTGCGCTGGCAGGATGGTGCGCTGGCAGGATGGTGCGCTGGCAGGATGGTGCGCGGTGGAGCGGTGCGCTGGCAGGACGGTGCGCGGTGGAGCGGTGCGCTGGCAGGACGGTGCGCGGTGGAGCGGTGCGCTGGCAGGACGGTGCGCGGTGGAGCGGTGCGCTGGCAGAACGGTGCGCGGTGGAGCGGTGCGCTGGCAGGACGGTGCGCGATGGAGCGGTGCGCTGGCAAGACGGTGCGCTGGCAGGACGGTGCGCAGTGGAGCGGTGCGCTGGCAGGATGGTGCGCTGGCAGGACGGTGCGCTGGCAGGACGGTGCGCAGTGGAGCGGTGCGCTGGCAGGACGGTGGAGCGGTGCGCTGGCAGGACGGTGCGCGGTGGAGCGGTGCGCTGGCAGGACGGTGCGCGGTGAAGCGGTGCGCTGGCAGGACGGTGCGCGGTGGAGCGGTGCGCTGGCAGGGCGGTGCGCGGTGGAGCGGTGCGCGGTGGAGCGGTGCGCTGGCAGGACGGTGCGCGGTGGAGCGGTGCGCGGTGGAGCGGTGCGCTGGCAGGGCGGTGGACGGTAAAAAACGTCCTGCTAGCAGCTTCTTTGGAGCGGTGAAGGAGCGGCATGTATACCACTCCTGCCATTCAATCATTGGGCATCGCTGCTATCCCACCGGCAAAGCGCTTCTGCGTGTGGTCTTAACCCTTTTTTGGCTGATAGCGGGGGTTAAAAGCGGCCAATTACCCCCCGCAAATACGAGGGTAAAGCGCTGCTTTAGCTCCGGACACCCCAGTGTGAAAGGGGCCTAATAGTAATGGTCGTTGACCTGCCTAGTGTCAATATTTCAGAACATTTTATTTTACCAACTTGCCGTTTTATTTAGGTACGTATTTGTTTTTTCATACGCTTTCTGAATGACCGCATGCATGTCACTCTCTCAGGCTGGACTGCCCGGTTTCTATGACCCGTGTGTTGGGGAAGATAAAAGCTTGAAGATCCTCTACCAGTTCCGAGGAGCGCTCCATCAAGTCATGTCTGCAGACAATGAGCCACTTAGGATACCAAAGCAATGTGAGTCTTCCCTAAATATGACATTTCCCAGCAGGCCTGAGGCCGGGGCTACTTCCTAGATGTTCATAGACTCTTTATGTGTAGCAGTACCGTGTGAGTATCTGTTAATCTACAGTAATCCCATTTAACCACTAAAGACCCGGACCATTATGCAAGGTAAAGGACCCGGCCAGTTTTTGCGTCATTTTAACTGACAATTGCGCGGTCGTGCGACGTGGCTCTCAAACAAAATTGCCGTCTTTTTTTTTTTCCCCACAAATAGAGCTTTCTTTTGGTGGTATTTGATCACCTCTGCGGTTTTTATTTTTTGCGCTATAAACAAAAATAGGGCGACAATTTTGAAAAAAAAATGCAATATTTTTTCCTTTTTGCTATAATAAATATTCCCCAAAAATATATAAAAATAAAAAAAAAATTCCTCAGTTTAGGCCGAAACTTATTCTTCTACCTATTTTTTGTAAAAAAAACGCAATAAACGTTTATCGATTGGTTTACGTAAAATGTATAGCGCTCACAAAATAGAGGGGATAGTTTTTATGGCATTTTTATTATGAATGAATGAATGACTTGTATAGCGCAACGCATGCAAACTGAATCGCCTCTGGGCGCTTTTTCCAGCCAGTGTCTGCTTGGCTGGTGCGGTAATTTTTACCCCGTAGTATCTTGACACGCTAGGGACTTATATATTTGGTCTCAAATTTGTGTCAAAAGTGTCCGATATTACGCCGCAATATCGCAGTCCCAATAAAAATCGCAGATCGCCGCCATTACTAGTAAAAAAATTATAATTAAAAAAAATCATAATTCTGTTCCCCATTTTGTAGGCGCTATAACTTTTGCGCAAACCAGTCGCTTATTGGGGTTTTTTTTTTTTACAAAAATACGTCAAAATACGTATCGGCCTTAACTGAGAACGTTTTTTTTTTTTAAAAAAATTGGGATATTTATAATAGCAACAAGTAAAAAATATATATATTTTTTTTAAATTGTCGCTCTTTTTTTGTTTATAGCGCAAAAAATGAAAACCGCAGAGGTGATTAAATACCACCAAAAGAAATCTCTATTTGTGGGGAAAAAAGGACGTCAATTTTGTTTGGGAGCCACGGCGCACGACCGCGCAAATGTCAGTTAAAGCGACGCAGTGCCGGAAGCTGAAATTTCGCCTGGGCACGAAGGGGGTTTATGTGCCCAGTATGCAAGTGGTTAACCACTTGCATACCGGGGACTTAAGCACCTTCTTGCCCAGGCCAATTTTCAGCTTTCAGCGCTGTCGCACTTTGAATGACAATTGCGCGGTCTTGCTACACTGTACCCAAACAAAATTGGCGTCCTTTTTTCCCCACAAATAGAGATTTCTTTTGGTGGTATTTGATCATCTCTGCGGTTTTTATTTTCTGCGCTATAAACAAAAATAGAGAGACCATTTTGAAAAAAAAATACATTTTTATTTTTTTTTGTTAACTTTTTTGTAAATAAGTATGTTTTCTCTTTCAATTACGGGCACTTATATGGCGGCACTGATGGGCACTGATGAGGTGGCACTGATGGACACCAATGAGATAGTACTGATGGGCACTCATGGGCGGCACTGATGGGCACTCATGGGCAGCACTGGGCACACATAGGCGGCACAGAATTGTACTGATTGGTACTTATGGGTGGCACAGATGGGCACTGATAGGTGGGCACTGGGCATGGATTGGCACTGTGGGGTGGCACTGAAGGACACTGTGGGGTGGCACTGAAGGACACTGTGGGGTGGCACTGAAGGACACTGTGGGGTGGCACTGAAGGACACTGTGGGGTGGCACTGAAGGACACTGTGGGGTGGCACTGAAGGACACTGTGGGGTGGCACTGATGTATCTGTTGCCAGTTAGTGCCCATATGTGGGCACTGACTGGCATCTTTCTTCTTTTTTTTTTTACTTGGGATGCTTTTTTTTTTTATCCTGATTTTTTTTTTTTGCCCTGCCAGTGTGGGCATTCCCTGGTGGTCTAGTGTGGGCATACGAGGGGGGGCTGCGCTGATAAACAATCAGCGTGAACCCCCCCTGTCAGGAGAGCCGCCGATCGTCTCTCCTGTACTCGCGTCTGTCAGACGCGAGTGAGGAAGAGCCGTCTACGGCTCTTCCTGTTTACATCGTGATCAGCCGTGATTGGACACGGCTGATCACGTGGTAGCGAGCCTCCGCCGGAGACTCGTTAGCGAGATGGGAGGTGCAGGGTGTCAGACTGACACCCCGCATCACCGATGGCCCCAACGGGCGCGCGCGCGGCATGAAATCCTGCAGGACGTTTGACAACGTCCAGTCACGATTTCATAACCACCTCCCGGCCGTCAATCTCCTATTGACCGGGCGGGAAGTGGTTAAAGAAACAACCTGATTCTGTCTTTATCGCATCCTTCTCACACTTTTTTTCCTCAGGGGTAAAATATTAGCACAGGCCACGGTGCCTCAGCTGTGTGGCGGGCACATGCCACGTTCAGCGATACCACTACCAGTCCCACCGTCGCCATGCACCAGTCCAGTCATTGTGTCCTTTCTTCTATTTCAGCTCACAAGATTGATGTGGACGGCTAGCCTTTTCCAGAAATCCATCAGAGAGACACGGGGCTCAAAGCTGTGCCAGGCCGGAAACCTTCCCGGGATTCTTTTCACCGGAGTCTGAATGTTCCAATAGATTTTTTTTCTCAACTTTTTTTTTTTTTTTTTTTTTTTTATGGTTATACATATTAAAAGGATTTCAGGATATAATATATCTCAATGATATGCATATAAAGTGACTCTTGTTTTACCATGGCCATATTACGTCTTTGATCTCTGGACAGAGTGACGCGTCACCTTTTTGGGTTTTGGTTTGTCCCTCTTTTTAGCATTATAGCCATATATGACCTTGTCTCGCGTCTTTTGCCTTTCCTGGGTTGCGGCCGGAAAAAACACCGAACAAGGAACGTCCCCGATAGCCCATCGGCATTGTCCGTGAGCCCTTGTCGTTTTGGGTCACCCAGCTTACTGCTGGTTTTTCTGGTTCCCCATGTGTATTGAATTATTCCCCGATGTGAATGGAGTGACGGGGGGGGTGGTAAAGTGAACCTTTTTGTTAATTGCCATTTGCATTCCCACTGGGGCAATTTTGCCTTTGCGCTGGCGAAAGGTGCTGACCGGGACAGGAGGATACAAGAGGAGATCCCTGAGCAATAAAAAAAACGATATTCCAGTGGGAAAGGGTTAGAACCTTTGTGAGGTTTTTATTGCGGTCTGTGTTATGGTTGGGGAGCTCACAGATGGAGGAAATGAAAGATCTCCTTTAAAATGTGTTGTAAACGATCGCCTTCTAAAACAACCCATTCAGTTTCAAATAGAAATGAAAGGCAAAACATTAGTGTATAAAGAAAAAAAAAATGAAATTAAAACAGATTCTGAATACCCAAACCCCCTCTGTTCTCGGCTACATAAGACGTGGGGGAGGAGAAGCAACAGCACACTGAGCTGAATGGTGTCCCTTGTCGGTATCAGTGGGAGGAATAGTGCCCCTTGTCTGTGTCAGTGATCACATTCCCTCTGTTCTCGGCTACATAAGACCTGGGGGAGGAGAAGCAACAGCACACTGAGCTTAATGGTGCCCCTTGTCGGTATCGGTAGGAGGAATGGTGCCCCTTGTCGGTATCAGTGGTAAGAATAGTGCCCCTTGTCGGTATCAGTGGGAGGAATAGTGCCCCTTGTCGGTATCAGTGGGAGGAATAGTGCCCCTTGTCGGTATCAGTGGGAGGAATAGTGCCCCTTGTCTGTGTCAGTGATCACATTCCCTCTGTTCTCGGCTACATAAGACCTGGGGGAGGAGAAGCAACAGCACTCTGAGCTTAATAGTGCCCCTTGTCGGTATCGGTAGGAGGAATGGTGCCCCTTGTCGGTATCAGTGGGAGGAATAGTGCCCCTTGTCGGTATCAGTGGGAGGAATGGTGCCCCTTGTCGGTATCAGTGGGAGGAATGGTGCCCCTTGTCGGTATCAGTGGGAGGAATAGTGCCCCTTGTCGGTATCGGTGGGAGGAATGGTGCCCCTTGCCGGTATCGGTGGGAGGAATTGTGCCCCTTGCCGGTATCGGTGGGAGGAATGGTGCCCCTTGCCGGTATCGGTGGGAGGAATGGTGCCCCTTGCCGGTATCGGTGGGAGGAATGGTGCCCCTTGCCGGTATCGGTGGGAGGAATGGTGCCCCTTGCCGGTATCGGTGGGAGGAATTGTGCCCCTTGCCGGTATCGGT
Source organism: Rana kukunoris (assembly GCA_029574335.1). NCBI lineage: Eukaryota > Metazoa > Chordata > Amphibia > Anura > Ranidae > Rana > Rana kukunoris. Next base: position 8,158 of record JAJQKJ010002318.1, on the reverse strand, counting down.
GGGAGGAATGGTGCCCCTTGCCGGTATCGGTAGGAGGAATGGTGCCCCTTGCCGGTATCGGTGGGAGGAATGGTGCCCCTTGCCGGTATCGGTGGGAGGAATGGTGCCCCTTGTCGGTATCGGTGGGAGGAATGGTGCCCCTTGGAGGTATCGGTGGGAGGAATGGTGCCCCTTGGCGGTATCGGTGGGAGGAATGGTGCCCCTTGCCGGTATCGGTGGGAGGAATGGTGCCCCTTGCCGGTATCGGTGGGAGGAATGGTGCCCCTTGCCGGTATCGGTGGGAGGAATAGTAAAGCAGAGGGCCTGCACGTGGTACAGCAGACACATCTGCAATATGCAGTGTTGGGGGTAACGAACGCGTTAAAGGAGATGATATTTTCTATTGCCCCTCTCCGCAACGTGCTAATGAAATGAGTAAATCATTCCTTTTTCATTACATACCCGACGATGTAATCACTGGATCTCTATGCAATGCAGATCATAGCTGGTGGGTGTTGCTGTTAGGGTGCTGTACATGGCCCCCTTGTGATCATGTGACGCTGACTTTCCAGTGCTAAAAGAACTGATACCCAATGAATGAAAGGGGCGGGCCAGGGACAGTAAGGCTGGGTGTGAAAGGGCTAGATCAGGGGTCTCCGGACTTTCTAGACCCTGCTGAGTCATGATCTCTAACAGCACCAGAAGTCCCACCTATACAAATCTTTTATTGGGGACACAGACGCCAATGAAAAAAAAACCTCAGGGGTTTTAACTTTTTCCAGGTCTACGCAATTTAATTTAAATTTTTTTTTATATATATATAAATTTGCTGCCTTCCTTCAGAAAATGCCATTTGCTTGGCTACCTCTGGCTTCAGTACTTTGCGTCACTGTCCTGGAACAAGCATGCAGATTAGAAAGTCAGAGCAAAGTCTAATTTGCCTTAGAGTGGGCCATCATGACAGGCAGGGCACAGTCATTTGTCAGAGACGTGACTGGCAGGGGGCTGTCCTTGTCGGGGAACGTGACCGGCGGGGGGGGGGGGCTGTCCTTGGCGACGCGGCTGGCGGGGGGGCTGTCCTGGGCGACGCGGCTGGCGGGGGGGCTGTCCTTGGCGACGCGGCTGGCGGGGGGGCTGTCCTTGGCGACGCGACTGGCGTGGGGGCTGTCCTTGGCGACGCGACTGGGGGGGGGCTGTCTTTGGCGACGCGACTGGCGTGGGGGCTATCCTTGGCGACTGGCGTGGGGGCTGTCCTTGGCGACGCGACTGGCGTGGGGGCTATCCTTGGCAACGCGACTAGCGTGGGGGCTGTCCTTGGCGACGCGACTGGCGTGGGGGCTGTCCTTGGCGACGCGACTGGCCTGGGGGGCTGTCCTTGGCGACTGGCGGGGGGGGGGCTGTCATTGGCGAAGCGACTGGCGGGGGGGCTGTCCTTGGCGACGCGACTGGCGGGGGGGGCTGTCCTTGTCGGCGACTGGCGGGGGGGGGCTGTCCTTGTCGGCGACTGCCGGGGGGGGCTGTCCTTGTCGGCGACTGGCGGGGGGGCTGTCCTTGTCGGCGACTGGCGGGGGGGGCTGTCCTTGTCGGCGACTGGCGGGGGGGGCTGTCCTTGTCGGCGACTGGCGGGGGGGGGGCTGTCCTTGTCGGCGACTGGCGGGGGGGCTGTCCTTGTCGGCGACTGGCGGGGGGGCTGTCCTTGTCGGCGACTGGCGGGGGGGCTGTCCTTGTCGGCGACTGGCGGGGGGTGCTGTCCTTGTCGGGGAACGTGACAGTCTTCATACTTCCTCTGTGTTTTATGTGTAAAGGCGGCCCTGCTTCCATGCAAAATCTTAGCTGTCGGTGGGATATCTCTTTGTAGATGGGTACAATGAACTCTTTGGATCATTTGATGTGAGCTCCATACTCTCCATACTCCCAAATCCCACGCATTGGGGAACCACTTGACGTAACATTAGTGCGTATTTATTGAGAAGAAACACATACGGGTTTTATTTGTATTTTATAACGCTGCACCCGACGGCTTAGGTCTGTCTTGCTGTTACATATTCATTCCCACCCGTGCGGGGGCGGAGGAAACAATCATCTCTGACGGCGGCTTCGGATTCCTGATGTTGCTTTTTTTTTCGTTTCTTATTTATTCCTCTTCAATATTTTATCCCTGTGCCGACAAACATCTTGTTGTGCTTTTGTTGAATGCCAGGCGATACATTACCTCGGGGTCTCCCGTGTGATCTGTTTATGCCGGATGTGATCCTCCAGGCTAGGAGTAGATTAAAGAATGTCGTACTTTTGTGTGTGTGTATGAGGAGCGCTCACCAGATACGACCACAGGGCTTTTCCTTGTACAATGCCATACATTTCATTATCTTCTCCATGCCGATCTGTGCGCGGCGTTCCGTTCCCCTTCCTCCTCGTTACTCTGCCAAAGCAAAGTACTCCATGTTGGATCTTCAGAGAAATGGAAACCAGGAATATGCATGGCGATGGTTCATTTTCTACTGTGCCCCACACATAAAAAAATAAATACAATGTGAAATAAAAGTTATTTTTCAAAGTTGTGTTGATTTGAAGGAAAATCTGTTGTATAAAGGAATAAAGTCCTTTGGGCACTGAACGCCGTATTGGGGAATTTAGCTTGGAGCCAATCACCGATGGTCACTAATGAGAATTAGAATTTCCAATTTTGAATTGTTTCGATAGCGCAGCTTGGCCTTTGAGGGATGTTTTAACCACTTAACCCCCGGACCACATTGCTGCCCAATGACCAGAGCACTTTTTGTGATCCGGCACTGCGTCGCTTTAACTGACAATTGCGCGGTCGTGCAACGTGGCTCCCAAACAAAACTGGCGTCCTTTTTTCCCCACAAATAGAGCTTTCTTTTGGTGGTATTTGATCACCTCTGCGTTTTTTTTTGTTTTGTTTTTTTTGCGCTATAAACAAAAATAGAGCGACTATTTTGAAAAAAAATTCAATATTTTTTACTTTTTTCTGTAATATATATCCCCCAAAAATATATAAAAATATTTTATATTTTTTCCTCAGTTTAGACCGATACGTATTCTTCTACATATTTTTCGTAAAAAAAAATCGCAATAAGCGTTTATTGATTGGTTTGCGCAAAATTTATAGCGTTTACAAAATAGGGGGTAGTTTTATGGCATTTTTATTTATTTTTTTTACTAGTAATGGCGGCAATCAGCGTATTTTTTCAGTACTGCGACCTTATGGCGGACACTTCGGACACTTTTGACACATTTTTGGGACCATTGGCATTTTTTTAGCGATCAGTGCTATAAAAATGCATTGGATTACTATAAAATGCCATTGGCAGTGAAGGGGTTAACACTAGGGGGCGGGGAAGGGGGTTAAGTGTGTTCCTGGGTGTGTTCTAACTGTATGGGGGGGGGTGGCCTCACTAGGGGAAATCACTGATCGCTGTTCATACATTGTATGAACAGAAGATCAGCGTTTCCCCCGCTGACAGGACCGGGAGCTTTGTGTTTACACTCACAGCTCCCGGTCCTCGCTCTGTACCGAGCAATCGCGTGTGCCCGGCGGTGATCGTGCCTGCCGGGCACGCGTACAGGACTCGGGGGCGCGCACGCCGGCCGTCGGCGGCGTACACGCGCCCCCTAGCGGCCGCAGAAGTGCCGACGTAGAGCTACGGGCTCTCGCCCAGGAGAGCCGACCTGCCGCCGTGTAACTGTGGCGGCTGGTCGGCAAGCAGTTAAAGTGATAATAAATACACACACTGTACTGTCATTTTTATATTGGGGTTGATTTACTACAGGAAAATAAATGCATTTTATTTTTTTTTCCTTGTGATTGGTTGCAAAGTGAAGATTTACCTAATTTACTAAGCTCTGGAGCAACTGCACTTGCAGAATGCTACTGCACTTTGCCAAGTGCAGAGTCTATTTGGCTTTAGTAAATCAACCCCGTTGTCTCATCCATTTCTTTATGTGGAGGATGACGCTGTAAATATTAAAATCCTAATCAATATCCAGCCGTTTGTTTTACTCGTGTGACCTAGAAGCCATCACAGCCATGCCTACTAATGGCATGGCTGTGATTGGCCAGTGCAGCATGTGACCCGGCCTCTATATAAGCTAGAGGCACACAGCACAGCTTGTCACTCTGCTTTAGATGGGGTAGGGAAAGGCTGCTGCTGCTCTTCTGAGGGAGAGAATTAGATAGGAGTCAGACTGTCCTGCTTCAGAAATCGCATTACTCAGCGATCTACATAGCATTAGATCATGGGTCTTCAAACTACGGCCCTCCAGTTGTTCAGGAACTACAATTCCCATCATGCCTAGTCATGTCTGTGAATGTCAGTGTGTTACAATGCCTCATGGGATGTGTAGTTCTACCACAGCTGGAGGGCCGTAGTTTGAGGATCCCTGCATTAGATAGTTACTTTAGGGAAATGTTCCTGCTTGTGCTTGTAAGGAGAGAAATATATAGGAGTCTGTCCTGCTTCAGAAATCTAATTACACCAGCACTGCATATGTTGACCAAGCTCTTTCCTAGCCTGTCTGCAGGAAAACATACATAGGAGGAGCTTCTAGTCCTCTGCTGCTGGTCACATGTTCAATCTAAAAAAAAAAAAAAAAAAAAACAGCCTTTGGATTACCGAATAAAAATAAATATTTATCAATAAAAAAAAATGTTTTTAATTCAATTCTTTATTATTTGTTGGTAATAACATGCTGTGGGCAGAGTTCTGCCAGGCCCAGGCTGTGTCACGCCCCTCCAGCCTGTGTCTTGGAATAAGAGGGAGGTGAAGCCTCCATCAATCTACGTGTAATATCCCGCCCACATTGTGTTTAGCTGGGTAGTGGGCATGGAGGAGGAGGAGGGAGGGAGTGGGCTGTCATTGTGTATACACCCACATGTGTGACTCTATAGTTGCATGGGCTGCTCAGATGTGATAGGGAGGAAATGCTCAGCGTAGGAACTCGCTGAAAACTGAGCATGTGCAGAGCTGCCAACACTGCTCTGCAAAATTGCGAGCTGAATTGGGGACATGGACAGAAGGGGGAGATAGAGCAGTCACTTTTGCAGGATACATAAAACGTATATGATAGTGAGTGAGTGATTATGGACAGTGTGGAATACACCATTTATTGATAGTTGTTTTTTATGATGTGAATTTAGTCACACTTTAATTTGTATTGTTTACTTGTAATCTCTCCGTTTCAGGGCAGGAGTACGAGTCAGTGCACAAATACGCATGTCATCCTTTTTCAACCAGGTCTGTTTTCCATTAGCTATCAATGTAAGGGGGGGGGGGGGGTAATACACTTATATGTTTGAGGATCAGTCTTTCTCAACCTTTTCAACACAGAGGAGCCCTTGAAATAACTTTCCGGTCTCGGGAACCCTCTGCTAAAAATGACTATATCTGCAATTAATGACACATTAGGGCGATAGTCATTGGGAACAACCCCCCTCCCCTCCCCCCTCCATTACAAAGAGCTAAAAGGATCAATGGTGTCGGTGGGAACTTATCTGAGAGGCAAATATTGCTCAAGGAGCCCTTGGCAACCTCTGGAGGAACCCCCCTAGGTTCCATGGAGCCTTGGTTGAGAAACCCTGATGAGGATAGTATTGTTACTGTATTTTTATTTTGCATAATCAACAGAGTTTGGCATTATTATTATTTTGGTACTTATAGCGCCGTCAATTTACACCACGATTTACATATACAATGTACATTCACTTAAATCCCTACCCTCAAGGAGCTTACAATCTAAGGTCCCTAACTCCCATTCATATACTAGGGCCAATTTAGACAGAAGCCAATTAACCTACTCAGCATGTCTTTGGAGTGTGGGAGGAAGCCGGAGATCCCGGAGGAAACCCACACAGGCACAGAGAGAACATGCAATCTCCAGGCAGGTAGTGTCGTGGTCGGGATTTGAACCAGCAACCCTTTTTACTGCTAGGCGAGAGTGCTATCCACTACACCACTGTGCTTTTTAAAGGGTCACTATAGGAAAAATATTTTTTGCTGAAATGACTGTTTACAGGGTATAGAGACATAAAAGTTAACTGATTCCTTTTAAAAAATGATTAAAAATAGATAAAAATCAATCATATAATGTGCCTACAGTTTCGCTTTAATTTTTAAACTGGTTTCATGTTTCTGTGAAGTAGAGAGACACACAGAACAAAAACAAACAAATCCAGGGCAGTGTTTTGTTTTTAAAATGAATTCGGCTGGCCAAAGACCAAAGCACTTTTTGCGATTCGGCACTGCATCGCTTTAACTGACAATTGTCGCGCGACGTGGCTCCCAAACAAAATTGGCGTCCTTTTTCCCCCCACAAATAGAGCTTTTTTTTTGGTGGTATTTCTTCCTCATCTACTCTACAGGATCAATATGGAAGACATTCCACTGATTTTCATCACATTGAATTGGCCCAGGGGAAGTGGTATTTGGACTCCTGGCAAACTCTGTGGGCCCTTCACAAACTGTCCACATCGACTGTGCCAAGGGCCAGTACACCATCCTGCTTCTCGGTTGCTGGCTTGACAGCATTGATGCTGAACCTCAGGTCCTAAAAATAAAAGGGGCCCGTCAGATTTGGTCATCCTGTCCCTCTTGAAGGCTCTGAAGTCAACTTCCCAGAAAGTCTGAGAAAGAGAGTTTAACCGCTCAGAGATCCCAGAGAACTGGAAGGTGGAATCCAAACGCCTGGGTGCCGGTGCATTGCCATGAAATGAGATTTGCCATGGAATGAGATGGTCCGCCTCCATCACATTCTATTGGCTCACTCATGTCACGTGACATATTTAAACGTCAAGTATTGACGCAAACATCAGTCACAGCTAGGCTATCATAGGGAGAGGATCTCCTCTCCCTGTGATAGCCTGATAGCGCTGTCAGCAGCGTGCCTCCCGCCAGCGCTAAGTACACCCTGCGCCCGCAGCTCTACTCCCCACGCCCGCAGCATTAATGCCCGCACCCCACGCCCGCAGCTCTTCCCCGTCCCCCACGCCCGCAGCTCTACTCCCCCGTTAAGGCTCAGGGAACGGGGCGAGTCTACGCTATTAGCGTAGACCTAGCGTAGGCTACGTTAGTAGCGTAAACCTGCGCATGCGCAGTATTTACAACACCAGCTAATAGCGTAGACTCGCCCCGTTCCCTGAGCCTTAACGGGGGAGTAGAGCTGCGGGCGCGGGGGACTGGGAAGAGCTGCGGGCGGGGAAGTAGCGGGGAGTAGAGCTGCGTGGCGCAGGGTGTACTTGGCGCTGGTGGGAGGCACGCTGCTGACAGCGCTATCGGGCTATCACAGGGAGAGGAGATCCTCTCCCTATGATAGCCTAGCTGTGACTGATGTTTGCGTCAATACTTGACGTTTAAATATGTCACGTGACATGAGTGAGCCAATAGAATGTGATGGAGGCGGACCATCTCATTCTATGGCAAATCTCATTTCATGGCAATGCACCGGCACTGCAATAATATGCAAAATGTGTAGAGAAAAACCGGGACGGCCGCACTCCAAAAAAAAATGTTCCTTTTTAATAAAACTGGTCACAACATGAACATATCACAGCAAAAAAACAGATAAGATAAGATTTTTTGCTGTGATATGTTCATGTTGTGACCAGTTTTATTAAAAAGGAACATTTTTTTTGGAGTGCGGCCGTCCCGGTTTTTCTCTACACATTTTCCCAGAAAGTCTACCATCGCAACCTGAAAGCCCTATTTTGATGCAGGACCGTGAAATTTTATCCTCGAAACGACTGCATGGAAAGCATTTTGTCCTTCCCAGTAGTGGTGCATCCATTAAGGGGGCATGGGCGTCACCCCATCTCTCCAGCCACCCCCTCTGTGTGGTATGGCTAGATTCATGCATTTCATGACTCTATGCATGGGCGCTGTAGCCACCCCCTATTCAGGTGTCCGGCGCCTTTCTGGGCACCTGAATTGCAGCAGCGGGGGTGGGGGGTGTTTTTGAAGCACCTGATTAGAGCCATAGGCTTTAATAGCATTTAAAAAAGGTGAACTGAGAGCTCAAACCATTGTGCTTGCAATCCACCCAGGTGTGTTGGCAAAGCTAATATTAATTTACTTTGCTAACGCATAAGCACCTGTCAGCCAATCAGGAGGCGCGGATGTAATACCGGTCACCTGATTGGCTGAAGGCAGAGGCGATCCCATCGGCC
>JAJQKJ010000410.1:0-58277 GCA_029574335.1 Rana kukunoris | reverse complement strand
TTATAGAGTGCCAGATGATGAGTGGGAAGATATCTGCCTGTCATTTTTAATGCTGGACCCGTTGCTGACCCTTGTGCAACGTGCAATGAAATAAAGTAGTGCATGCAAAAATAATAACTTCCTGATTGACCAGGTAACACTGGAACATGCCAACACTTTAGACCCTCTATAAGGCAAAGCTCCACCCAGAGGGGGAAGCTCCTGCTTCATTGCACCCTCCACTGCCACATTTGTCAATTTTTGGGGGAAGTGGGTACCTGGTTTGGACAGGTGCCCGCTCCCACGTCCGGCTCAGATCACCACAGCGAACGAAGCCGGAAGAAGTTCACCACCCCCCCTTCCACCGCAGTCACATCACAGACCCCAGAAGACTACGGGACAATTCACAAATCGCACATGCGCAGTAGGAAACTGGCTATGAACTTGCAAGGCGTCACTGGCTGTGTTTCCCTTACTGGAGAGGCTGGTGCATGCATCCGAAGCCGATTGAAGAACAGGCTCGAGAGAGGACATTGTGGGATCCCTGGACAGGTAAGTCTTTTCAATTTTTTCTAAAGGAGCCTGGAGCTCCTAAGTAATATCCAGCACTTTCCACATCATCAGAATCAATCACGTTTGCTCCAGGGGTATTCCTATAAAGTGATAATCACGTGATAAACCAGATCAAGCAGAACTGAGCTGCGCCTAAGGCTAGCTATAGATGGGCACATGTCTTGTTGAGTCACGTGACAGCTCCCAGGATGATAGCTGTTTATTATCTGATGGAATTAAACAGTGCACATGTAAGTGAAACTTTGGGGGTTGCAATACAAGTGCAAACTACAAGTGCAAAGTGCACTTGAAATTGCACTGAAAGTGCAGTCGCTGTAAATCTGAGGGGTAGATCTGAAATGAGGGGAAGCGCTGCTGATTTTATTATCCAATCATGTGCAAGCTAAAATGCTGTTTTTTATTGTCCTTGCACGTCCCCCTCGGATCTACAGCAACTGCACTTTGCACTTGTACTTTGCACTTGTAGTGCAATGTGGATTTGCCTTTCGTAAATAACCCCCATTGTTTTAGAATCAATCAGGCTGCACTCAGATTTTTTAAGTTTTTTGTTTTTTTAAATTACCACCATGCACAAATTTACAGTAGGTAGATTTATAAATACTCAAGGGATATATCTTAACCCAAGATATGGTGGCTGCATTAACCACTTGCTTACTGGGCACTTAAACTAAGGTAACCAGATTTTTAAAATGAAATCCGGGGACATATTTTTTGTTTTCTATTGGTAAATAGTAAACTATTTTATAAGCATGTTTTCCTCAAATGATATATGCAGTGTATGTGGTATGTGTTTATCGAAGGATTGTATGATATATATGTTATTTCTCACATTTCATCCATGAGATAAAAGAAGATACTTCTTAGAATTTTTTGGGGATATGACTACCAAAGTTTAAAGTGGTTGTAAACCCTAAAAAAAACAAAACCCTGCAAGACATACAAACCCTGCAAGCATAGCATACTAGCTCACAATGCATTACTTAACTTAGATTAAAGCCCCCACAGCGGTCCTCATACCCCCCTCCGGCTGCCGTCATCTCACCCGGAGCTTACTTCTGGGTATCGCGACTCTGGCCAGTCACAGCCACGCATTCGCACGGGAGCCGTCGGTAGCGCGTCGGTAGTGGCGCTCCTAACTGAAGCACTTTGGCACATGCAGACACAGGGGGATATCTCCTAAACCGTTTAGGTTTAGGAGAAATCCTGTTGGGTAGCTTCTGGTAAGCCTTAATATAGGCTTACCTGTAGCATAAAGAGTGTTGTAAGGGTTTACAACCACTTCAAGAAGTAGTTTCTCAAACGGTTTAACCCCAAAATCTGTGTTGCAGCATCAATCTCCCAGCAGACCCCATAGTACCAGAACCCCTCCCCTTTCCCCCCCAGTGCAGACCCCTGAGCAGTAGAACCCCCCACCTTTCCCCAGTATAAACCCTTCAGTAGCAGAACCCCCCTTCTTTCTCCTAGTGCAGACCCCTCAGTAGTCGACCCCCCCTTTCTCCCGGTGCAGACCCCCCAGTGGTAGAACCCCTTTCTTTCTCCTAGTGCAGATCCCTCAGTAGTAGAACCCCCCTTTCCCCAGTGCAGACCCCTCAGTAGTAGAACCCCCTTTCTCCCAGTGCAGACCCCTCAGTAGTAGAACCCCCCCCTTCTTCCAGTGCAGACCCCTCAGTAGTAGTAGAACCCCTCCTTCTCCCAGTGTAGACCCCTCAGTAGTTGAACCCCCATTTCTCCCAGTGCCGACCTCTCAGTAGTAGAAAACCCCCATCTCCCATTGTAGACCCCTCAGTAGTAGAACGCCCCTGAAAAGTAGTAGAATAACCACCCCCCCCTCCCTAGTACAGATGTAGTGCAAGTGAACTTGTATGTCCCCCTACAGCACTGTGGTGAGTAGAGTTTCCTAGATTTAATGATCATGTCATCGTGCAGGCAGAGAATGTGGTGCAGAACAGAAGTGGGTGGGACAGAGGAGACTCTCCAGGAGAAGTAAAGCCTGCCCCCTCCCCGATTCTTATCCAAGGACATCCTCCTAACGGGCAGTGTGTGCCCAGCTATGAGGACAAAGTGGGCGGGGAAAGGGGGGGTGGGGTCTACTGTGGCCAGTATACCAGTGAGTCTGAGAAGATTGGCAGGATGGGTTGGACTCTAAGCACAAGACAGGGAGTTGGGAGGAACACAGTACTGACAGAGCTATTCACTTGGGTGCGATACGCCACCCCCCCCCCACCACCTCCATAGCGGATGCCACTGAATCCGGGGACAAAACCAGGAATAATCTTGCTCCAGGGACAGTGTCCTCAGTTCAGGGGCCGTCACCCGGAAACTGGAGACATCCGGTCACTCTAACTCAGCCCTCAAAATTTCCACTCGCCTACTAGCATTTGGCGAGTGGATTTAAGCTGGGGGCGAGTGATGACAGGGCTGCATGACCAATCTCCCTCCAATCTGTGCCTACACTTAGAGTCCCGATGAGATTGGCGGCCAAAGAGGAAAGGTGCATGCTCAGAAAAAGTAGTCTGGTGAGCCGCGCACAGGCAGAGCAGTACACAGGAGCTCTTCTTACAATTCTCATCAAGCCATAGGACCTAACAGTATGACCTTTCTGAGCCTGCCCCCCTCCCCCCGGTGTAGCTTGGTGAGCAGAAAGTAATGAGTGAGGTGGAGGATTGCGACATATTACCACTCCAGTGCAGCGCTCACTAAAAGTTGCCCTGACATGAGTGGGCAGCCTTCCAGTTTGTGCAGTTTTATTCTCCTTGTGCTCTATGTAAGTGTCCAACAGTTCAGCCTGAGCACTGTGAACAGACTGGTCTCAATGTGTGCTGTGTCAGTGTGTGCTGTGCTATGGTGTCAATGGCTGTGCAGTTGTGTGGATCTCAGCGCTGGATTGTACTCCCTCCCTCTGTGCTGCAGCTCCTCTCCTCACTGCCAGCCTGAATAAAAGGGGGAAGTGGGGACATGCAAGCGCGTGGAGCCGCACACACAGGCTCCTGATGATGAGATGATAAGATGAGGGAGAGAGGATGAATGGGAGTTGCAGAGGAGACAGCAAGAAAATGGGGAAGAGACCCAGTTCTAGTGCCCTGTCCCTCTGGTCTGCCCCCAGTGCCCTGTCCCTCTGGTCTGCCCCAGTACCCTGTCCCAATTTGTTAAAGTTGTTGTTGGTAATATTTAATTTTGTAACTTGATTCTGCATAAAACATTTTAACCGTGTCATTCCAAGAGATAATCTACGAGGGCGTGTTTATGGGCGCAATTAGGCGCAGGGCAGTGTATGAATTAGGTGAGGCAACTGGTGGCGAGTAACTCTTGAGGCCTGGCTAGTAGCTCAGGACTTGAAATTTTGAGCCCTGCTCTAACTTAAACCCCCTTCCTGCCCAGGCCAATTTTCAGCTTTCAGCGCTGTCGCACTTTGAATGACAATTGCGCGGTCATGCTACACAGTATACCCATATGATTTTTTTTTTAATTCAGACATATCGAGCTTTATTTTGGTGGTATTTAATCACCACAGGGGTTTTTATGTTTTGCTAAACAAATAAAAAAAAGACCACAATTTTGGAAAAAAATATGTTTTCATAGTTTGTTTATAGATTTAGCATTCAGGTAATTTTCCTACTTCATTGATGTGCCCTGACGAGGCTGCACTGATAGGTGGTGCTGATGGGCACTGATAGGCAGCACTGAAGGGCACTGATGGGTGGCATTGATAGATGGCACTGATGGTCTGCACTGATAGGCAGCAATGATTAGGCGGCACTGAAAGGTACTGATAGGCGACACTGAAGGGAACTGATAGGTGGCACTGATGGGCACTGATAGGTGGCACTGATGATGAGGCACTGACTGGCAGCACTGATGGGCAATGATAGATGGCACTGTTGGGCATTAATAATTGGATGGCACTGGTGGGCACTGGGATGTGGTACTGGTGGGCATTAGCAACAGTGGGGTCTGGCGAGTGGGGGACCGATGTCCCGTTTACTCCAGAAGGTAATCTGCTTTTTTTTTCTCCTTCACACTATCAGTGTGAGGGGAAAAAGCCAATTACTGGCTCTGTTTACATCATGTGATCAGCTGTCATTGGCTTACAGCTGATCACGTGCAGGGCCGCCATCAGGAATTTCAGGGCCCCTTACACAGCTTCAGGCATGGGCCCCCTGGAGCAGAGACCTGGGGGGGGGGGGGGGCTGCTGCTGCCGCATGAAATTGAGAAGCGGGGGGGCCCTTTACAAAAAGAAGAAATAAAGAAAAATATATATAAAAAAGGGGGGTAGCCATCCGGGGCCCTGGGGACCTCTGTGCCCTTTAATAAAGAAAAAAAAAGAGAGAGAAAAAATATATATATATAAATATATATAAAAAAAGGGGGTTTGACACATGGGGCAGGGGACCTCTGAGCCCTTTAATAAAAATACATCTATATATACTGTATATATAAAAAAAAAGAAATAAAATAATATAAAAAAAGTAAAAAAATATATAAAAAAAGGAGGGTTGTCATCCGGGGCCCCTGGGGACCTCTGTGCCCTTTAATAAAAAGAAAAAAAGAGAGAATATATATATATATATATAAAACACATATATATAATATGTATATATATATATATATATATATATATATATATATATATTCTCTCTTTTTTTCTTTTTATTAAAGGACACAAAGGTCCCCAGGGGGCCCGGATGACAACCCTCCTTTTTTTGTAATTATTTTTTACTTTTTTTATATTAATTTATTTCTTTTTTTTTTTATATATAGATGTATTTTTTATTAAAGGGTTCAGAGGTCCCCAGGGCCCCATGTGTCAAACCCTCTCTTTTTTAATTGTATTTTTTATTTTTGTTTATATATATTTTTTATTTATTTTTTTATTAAAGGGCCCAGAGGTCCCCAGGGGCCTGGAAGGCAACCCCCTTGTTTTTTTTTATATAAATGTTTATTTATTTTTTATATAAATATTTTTTATTTCTTTTTTTTTTTTAAAGGGCCCAAAAAAATAAATAAAAAAGAGGGTGTTGCCATCTGGGGCCCTGGTGGCCTCCTGGCCCCTGGGGACCTCTGGACCCCTAAAAAAATGGCCCTTTAATAAAAAAATAAAATAAAAATATATTAAAAATAATATATATTTTTTTTATAGAAAATAAATAAAAAAAGGGGGGTTGCCATCCGGGGCCCTGTGGACCTCTAAAAAAATAAAAGAAAAAAAATTGGCCCTTTAATAAAAAATAAAATAAAAATATACTAAAAAATATATTTTTTTATAAAAAAAATATATAAAAAAAAAAGGGCTTGTCATCTGGGGCCCTGGTGGCCTCCGGGCCCCTGGGGACCTCCAGACCCCTAAAGAAAAAAAAGGGGTTTGACACATGGGGCCCTGGGGACCTCTGATCCCTTTAATAAAAATATATCTATATATTAAAAAAGAAATAAAATAATATAAAAAAAGTAAAAAAATAAATATAAAAAAGGAGGGTTGTCATCCGGGGGCCCTGGGGACCTCTGGGCCCTTTAATAATAATAATAATAATAATAATAATATATATAATTATTATATTATTATATAAATATAAAAATAAAAGAAATAAAAAATATATATAAAAAAATATATGATGTCCGGACCTCTAAAAAAATTAAAGAAAAAAAATTGGCCCTTTAAAAAAAAAAAAAAAAAAATATATTAAAAAAAATCATTTTTTTATAAAAAATAAATAAAAAAGAGGGGGTTGCCATCTGGGGCCCTGGGGACCTCTGGACCCCTAAAAAAATGGCCCTTTGGGGGGCGTGGCTACCGAGCTCCTGCATGGACGCCTAAGCAGAGAGCTCCGTGCCAATCGTAGGTGAAACGACGGGCTGAGGCACCACTACCGACCCGATCCTACCTGAATCGATCCACAGAGCTGCCTGGACTCCCGCGATGGCCCGCAAACGGAAGACAGCCCCGCAGGTACAGAAGCTGTCTCACTTCTTCTCCCAACTCCGCGCGGCCTGGCCCAAGATGGCGCCGATGCCGGCGCCGATGCCGGCGCCTCGCCATCTTCATCCGGCGGCTCTAGCTCTTCCCCGGGCAGCCCGGACCCGCAATCCACAGTAGCGCACAGGTCCCCGGAGGCCTCCACACCTCTAGCACGTAGCCCGGCCAAATCCAAGCCACGGCTATCCCCGGAGTGCTCGGGCGGGAGGGCAGGCACGTTACAGGACTCCCTGAATGACACTAGGGAGCTGGCGGAGGCCATTAACTCCTTCCCCACCACTGACAAGCCTCTATCAGACACCATGCTCAAGGATATGCTGGTGTCCCTCCGCAGCTCCCTCCATGCGGATATGATGGACTGCATGAGAGGGTTCAAAGCTGATGTCCAGGAACTGGGTGGAAGGGTGGATCATGTCGAACAAAAGATGGGGAGTTTGCCTCCTCTTACAACTCCTTAGTTGATGCCCACAATGACCAGGCCGATGAAATAACATGGCTCAAGGCGAAAGTCTCAGACCTCGAGGACAGATCCAGAAGAAACAACATTAAAATCCGTGGTGTCCCTGAATCTGTCCTCCCCCAACAGCTGCAACAGTATGCACAAGACCTCATGAAGCTCTATGTCCCTGAACTGTCGGCTGCTGACTTGGCCATTGATAGGATTCACCGCCTGCCTAAACCAGCACATCTACCTGACAATATCCCCAGGGATGTCCTGATGCGGGTGCATTTTTTCCAGATCAAGGAGCGCTTTATGATGGCCTTCAGAAAGAACAAAAATCCGCAGGCTCAATACTCCTCCATTCAATTATTTGCGGATCTTTCCCAATACACTATGCAGAAACGCAGGTCCCTTTTGCCGGTTACCAAAGCCTTACGCAACCACGAAATTATATATAGATGGGGCTACCCAGCCAAGCTTACCATTACTAGGGATGATCGCACCTTCGTGATCAACAACCTTCGGAAGGCCTTGATCTCCTGCGTTCCTGGAACATTGTCCCAGAGAAAGCCGCTGAGGACCCGCCTTCAACTTCCAAGATTGCTACTCAGGACTCCTGGCATCTCGTGTCTAACAAGAAGAGGGGCAAAAAAAAAAAGTCCCCTTAAGTGCTTTGGCCACTAACGCATCGCCACATCGCCGAATACCTACTGACTACACTGTTCTCCCCCCCGTGTTATAATGAGCAATGCTGTTGCTCCCAGATTCAACACTGAATCTCCCTTTTTACCTCTCAAGTTGGCTCTAATCGAGCTGTTTTGCTATTTGACTGTCACTGTTTCCCATCCTTTTTGTTCGCCTCTCCCTTTGTTTTTGTTTTTTTTCCCCCTCTCAAGAGATGGTCTCCACCCACTGGACCAGGACGTGGCGGGTCCCCTACCCCAGAAAACTACTCCTCGGAAGCAGATGAGCTTCGAATGTCCCTTCATCCTGAGGTACTGTTCCTACATCCCCCCATAAACAATGGTAATTAACGTAGTATCTTTTAATGTGCATGGTCTGAACCACCCTGCTAAGAGATCGGCATTGTGGAAGGAGGCCCAGAAACTGAGGGCGGACATCCTGTGTGTACAGGAATCCCATTTTCTTTCCTCCAAGCCCCCTTGTTTCAAACATAGATGCTACCCTCATATGTTTTTCGCCTCAGCCCCTAATAAGAAGCATAGAGGGTTATTACCATTGTCAAAGACTATGTGACATTTAAGTTAGATGAGGCAATATCTGATCCTGCTGGCAGATTTGTGATCCTTGTAGGGGAATTTAATGGTCGCACCTACACGATTGTTAATCTTTATGCTCCAAATGTCAACCAGGTCAGGTTTGTTAACAAGGTGTTTAAGAAATTGTTGTCCGTTAAAAAAGGTGAGGTCATTGTCTGTGGAGACTATAACATGTCGGTTGATTGCAATGTTGACACCACCTCTAAGTCTAAACGTCCTCCCCCCTCCCTACACCCTGCCCTCCTTAGAGAGGACTTCTACGATGTCTGGAGATGTCAGCACTCCACTGAACGAGATTACACGTTCCATTCCTCCAGACACAACTCCTACTCCCGTATTGACATAATACTGGTTGACAGATCTCTGCTCGGGGCGGTCTCCTCCTCCACCATCCATGACATAACCTGGTCAGATCATGCACCTGTCTCCATATCGTTGGTGGAGGAGCTGACCCCCAGCCCAGCTCGAATTTGGAGAGCAAATGCAGGAGTGTTCCAGATGCAGTCTCAAGTAAAGGACATCACTAGTCACCTGAAAGAATTTTTTGAGTTAAATGAAGGCTCAGTATCAGATCCGACGGTCCTGTGGTGTGCCCACAAGGCCTTCATTAGAGGCATCCTACTACAAATATGTTCAAAATTGAAACGTCAGAGGACGTTGAAAGTTGACCTTCTCCTTCGGGAGATCAGATCTCTGGAGACGCAAAACAAGGCCTCACCTAACCTAGACCTGTCAAACAATCTAGTTTAAATTGCGTTGTGACCTCAGACGCCTGCTCTTGGAGTCCCACGGTAAATTTATTAATGCCCTGAAGTTAACTTACTACTCCTCGGAAATAAAGCTGGTAAATTTTTGGCGCGTCAACTGAAAGACCAGAACACACGTACAAAAATTCCCTTTATCCGTAGTCCCTACAACGACGGCAAACTATATGACCCGAAGGACATTGCCAACTCATTTGCAGACTACTATTCATCCCTATATAATTTAAAAGACGATAGCACTACCCCACAGCCCTCAGATCAGGACATACAAGCATTTCTAGCTGACCTATCTCTCCCCTCCCTGTCTCCTACTCAGCTACAAGCTCTGAACGCCCCCATCACAGACGAGGAAATCCAGAAGGTAATCTCTAAGATGCCCTTGGGTAAGTCTCCTGGTCCTGACGGATTGCCGAACGACTACTATAGAACGTTTGGCAAGCTCCTTACCCCCACATTGCGTTCGGTGTTCTCGCAGGCCATGACTTCTGCTAGTTTCCCCCCTGAGATGTTGACCGCCTATGTAGTGACCATCCCCAAACCTGGTAAACCCCCTGATGTCCCCTCCAATTTTCGCCCCATTTCACTTTTAAACACCGATGTCAAGCTATATGCTAAAATCCTCGCCCATAGACTCTTGACTGTTTTACCATCATTAATCAACCCGGATCAATCCGGTTTTACTGTGGGAAGACAGGCATCCGACGCAACTCGCAGAATCATTGGTGTGGTGCAGCATGCATGGGCCTCTCGGACGCCTTCTCTGCTCCTCTCTTTGGACGCGGAGAAGGCGTTCGACAGGGTCCATTGGGGTTACATGTCCCAGACTCTAACTAAATTTGGATTCCAGGGCCCTATTATGTCCGCCATTCTGGCCCTCTACTCCAATCCCCTGGCCCAGGTCTACACCTGCAGTTGCCTCTCCCGACCCTTCCGCATCTCTAATGGGACACGTCAGGGGTGCCCCCCTTTCCCCCTCTATCTTCAGCCTTTTGATTGAACCACTGGCGGAAAAAATTAGAGCCCATCCCCACATCACTGGCTTCTCTACCCACGGTACGTCCCACAAGATTAATCTCTTTGCTGATGATATCATCCTGTCCATAACCTCCCCGAAGTTATCACTCCCCCACGTCCAAAATGTCCTGCAGTCCTTCAGCAACATCTCCTACTATAAAGTTAATTGCTCCAAGTCTACCATTTTACCTATACACCTCCCTCCCTCTGTCCAGGTCTATTTGGAAGGAGCCTTCCCATATGCATGGACTCATAGAAGCATTTCATACTTAGGCCTACAGATTACGGCGGATCCTTCTGGATTGGCGGATGCCAACTACCCTGCTCTGATAGGGAAACTTGCGAGGGAGTCTGCCCGCCTTGCTAAAATAGAACTCTCCTGGTCTGGTCGCCTTGCCTCCTTCAAGATGTTACTACTCCCACAGATCCTCTATATTTTTCGCACTCTCCCTGTCCCTATTAAACCCTCCCATCTGAGATCCTTGAACTCCATCCTAAGGACTCATGTGTGGAGCGCCCGCAGACCCAGATGCTCTAAGACCCTACTAACTAGACATAGATCCGCAGGAGGTATGGGTTTCACTGATATAAAAGATTACTATCGTGCATCCCTCCTAAACCAACTAAAGGCTTGGTTCGCTGAACCCCCGGAGGTCCCTTGGTGTAGCATTGAAAGATCACTTAGCCCCAACAGGGACTTACGCTCCCTTCTGCTCCTTGACAGGATGAAGCCTTTTCCCTTGCACCATCTTCCCTTGTCCATCCGGGCCTCCTTGGGGGCCTGGAGGGATCTTGGGAATATCCCAGCCTCTGGAGAGGCGACTGTGGAGGTGCCAATTCCCATTGAGACCCTGACGGGTGCCATCCCCAACATTAACCTCAGAGGCTGGAGAGACAGGGGTATTGCCCATATCTCAGACCTTTATAGCGAGGGTCGACTAGCCTCCTTTCAGTCTCTCAAATCTAAATATGACCTGCCCGCAAAAGACGCATATAAATTCCGACAAGTCTCTCACTTCCTAAACTCTGTCATTAGCCACAAAATATCTCTTACGGTCCAAGTTTGGAAGTTCTTCACAACCCCCACCCAATCTATAAAGGGGATTCCCCTTTTCTACAATCTTCTCCAACGCAGACGCACCTTTGTCAAGTCCCCCCCGTTTCTTAAATGGGAAGACGACCTAGGCAGCACTTTTACAGTCCCACAGTGGCAGATCGCCCTTAACTCAGTCTATAAGGCTTCTAAATGCACCAACCACTGGGAATTGGCCCAGAAGATTTCACTGAGGTGGTACCTCACACCATATAGGATGTCCAAATGTTCTCAAGATAATTCTCCTCTGTGCTGGAGGGGCTGTGGAGAAGTAGGTAACCTTATACATGTCCTCTGGAAGTGTAAACACCTAACAAGCTTTTGGAACAGTGTGTTTAGATGTATCTCCTCAATCACTGGTGTCCTTACTCGGCCAGGTCCTGAGCTGGCCTTGTTGAATTTGAAGATTGACCTATTTCCCCCACAGTTCAGAACCATAGTGACACACCTATTATTAGCGGCCAGGTCCTTGATTACTCGCCACTGGAAGTCCAATGTAGTCCCTAATCTCTCGAATGTAATCTCCCTCACCCGAGACAACTATGTTTATGAGTCCTTGATAGCTTCCAGAGTTGGACAGGGGAAGAGCTTCGACAAAAGGTGGCAGATCTGGATGGAATGGTGTAAAAAGTAAAAAGTTAGCCTACCTCAGTAGATTGACGTCTTAATGACTACTCAGATTTAAATGGGGTCTCCCGTCCCGTCCTAGTATCACTTCTTTTCCAACCCTACTCCCTTTTATACGGTTCTGTGTTTGTGACCCATCTCGCCCCCCCCCCCCCTTTTACTTTAACCCCCCCCCTCTTTTTCTTTGTACCATTTTAGACCCTACCCGCTTGCTGTTAGTCGACAACGGTCAATTACTCATACCACTGAGTAGTGAACGCAATAGGGCCCTCAAGGCTGGTTCTTTGACTGGTTCGGAGTATGTTGTCTTGTTTAATTTGTTTCACGTTGCACACTGACATGCTCCTTGTTGTCATTGACGTTATTCTATGACTCTGCCTTATTCCCATGTAACGCTGCTCTCATGTAACGTCCCTACATTTGTTGTTGTATGACGTCTGTTTGCCTATAACTGTCTTGCAATAACCCAATAAAAATTCAATGATAAAAAAAAAATGGCCCTTTAATTAAAAATTAATTAATAAAAATATATTAAAAATAATATATATATTTTTTATAAAAAAAAATTAAAAAAAGGGGGGTTGCCATCCGGGGCCCTGGGGGCCTCCGGGCCCCTGTGGACCTTCGGACCTAAAAAATAAATAAAAAAATGGCACTTTAATAAAAAATAAAAGAAAAATATATTAAAAAATATATTTTTTTATAAAAAATATATATTTTTTTTATAAAAAAAAGAAAAAAAAGGGGCTTGCCATCTGGGGCCCTGGTGGCCTCCGGGCCTCTGGGGACCTCCAGACCCCTAAAGAAAAAGAAAAAAAAGGGGGTTAGACAGATGGGGCCCTGGGGACCTCTGAGCCCTTTAATAAAAATATATCTATATATTAAAAAAAAATAATATAAAAAAAGGAGGGTTGTCATCCGGGGGCCCTGGGGACCTCTGGGCCTTTAATAATAATAATTATATATATATATATATATATATATATATATATATATATATATATATATATATATATATATGTATATATACACACACATATATATATTATATAAATATAAAAATAAAAGAAATAGAAAAATATATAAAAAATATTAATTTTTTTTATAAAAAAAGGGGGGGTTGTCACCTGTGGACCTGCGGACCTCTAAAAAAATAAAAGAAAAAAAATTGGCTCTTTAATAAAAAATAAAAATATATTAAAAAAAATATATTTTTTATATAAAAATATATTTTTTTATAAAAAAGAAAAAGAAAAAAAGGGCTTGCCATCTGGGGCCCTGGGGATCTCCAGGTCCCTGTGGACCTCCGGACCTCTAAAAAATAGTACTCCGGACCTTTTAAAAAAAAAAAAAAAGAGGGGGTTGCCATCTGGGGCCCTGGTGGCCTCCGGGCCCCCTGGGGACCTCTGGAGTCCTAAAAAAAATGGCCCTTTAATAAAAAAATAAAATAAAAATATATTAAAAATAATATATTTTTTTTTTATAGAAAATAAATAAAAAAGGGGGGTTTGCCATCCGGGGCCCTGGGGGCCTCCGGGCCCCTGTGGACCTCCGGACCTCAAAAAAATAAAAAAGAAAAAATTGGCCCTTTAATAAAAAATAAAATAAAAATATATTAAAAAATATTTTTTTTTATAAAAAAATATATTTTTTTAATGAAAAAAAAGGGCTTGCAATCTGGGGCCCCTGGTGGCCTCCGGGCCCCTGGGACCTCCGGACCCCTAAAAAAAAACAAAAAACTTTTTTTAGGGTGGTTCCCATCCTGTAACCCCCTGATGGCGGTCCAGAGAGGCCCGGAGCAAAAACAACAAGCCATAAGCGTAGGGCAGGGCATGACTGGGTTAACAGAAACCTTTACAAGCCAGGGGGGAGTGGTCATGAGAGGTGCAGTGTGCAGAGGAGGAGAAGCTATAAATTCTCCCCCCTCCTTTCCCGGGTAACACAGTCTGGGGAGAAAAGTTCTCAGGTAGGATTGCTGCTGGCCTCTCCTGAGCCAGGCCAGCAACCAGGCCGGGTTATCCGGTGGGGGGGGGGCACCCTCGGGGGGGGGCTACAGTCTAACTGGAGCCTCTCCTGAGCCAGGCCGGGTCACCCACGGGGGGGCGGGGCACCCGCGAGTGGGCAGGGCAACCGCGAGTGGGGCGGGGCAACCACGGGGGCACCCGCGAGGGGGCGGGGCAACCGCGGGGGGCACCCACGGGGGGGGGGCACCGCGGGGGGGGGGCACCCGCGGCCTCCGTAGCGGTGCTCCCTGGGGCCATCCACCAGGCAGCTCAGGAGGGAAGGGAGCCCAGCAAAAACGGACAGCGGTGGGCCCTGTAGGCCCCGCGAGGCATGGGGGGGGGGGCGACCAGGGGGCTCCAAAGCGGCAGCTAGGCCTGCCCTACGTGTGGAACAGGCTGCTGCGGGCTCTCACCCTGGTTGTGCACCGGTGGATTATGTGCCTCGGCGAGGAAAATCGATCGAGCGCAGCGGTGACTAGCCCCTTGCCTTCTACGGCTAGCCACCTCCTGTCCAGCCCTGAGGAGGGGGGGCGTGGGGGAGCGGGAGACAGCAGCAGAGGTACAGCACCCAGAAAAGCGACGGGGAAATCCGTGCACGGGTCCAGAGTGCGCAGAGTGAGTGATGCCAGCTCTGGGCCCTCGGCTGCCAGGCCCTAGTCGCCTGGTGGGCCATCATCTGAGGAGCCTGAGATCGTTCGGAGTGGGAGCTGTCGGGTTCCGAGGAGGAAGAGTTGTGCCCGGGACGCAGTTTACAGCGCTGGAGACGAGTGTTTCGGCTGTTGGGATTGCTTCCAGGCAGCCCGGTAAGTAGTTTTCATCAATTTCTACTGTGTTGCAAAATGCTGGTGTGTTGGTAGGGGGACGGGGGGAGGGTCCCCGTAGTCGTTTGGTAGTGCCCGCAGTGGCGGGGGGTAGTGAGGTAAGGCCTAGTGCCTGGGGGAAAAAGGTTGGAGGGGATGCAGGTTTGCATCGGTTGTTTGGTAGGGTTGGTAGCTTTGGTGAGCCAGGCTGGGGGGACAATCCCGATGTTAGCCCTGCGGCAGCTTGGGTGCTGGCAGGGGGATATGGCTGGGGGTAGTGACGGTGGGCAATCCAGGGTTAAGGTGTAGGCGGTGGGAGACTCCGCAAAGAAGAGGGATCTGGTCCGGTTGTCGGGCGCAAAAGGGGGAAGGGTATACTTGTTATGAGGCACCCTTGGGTTCACATTTTAAGCAGGAGGTGAGAGAGAAGGGCTGGAAGAGCGAATATGTAGAGATATTTGCGCATTTGCCTCTGGGGAAGTTTAACCTGGTCAGGGTTAAGCCTGAGCCCTAAAAGGAAGATGAAGCAAAGGGAGGTATAGGTTTATACCCAGGACTTTTGCGAAGTGGTCGCAGTCATACTAGATCGGGGTGTGCGTGATCGGTGAGAAAAAACTCTGAACACTGTTCGGCGCTTTTCAGTTAACAGGAGGCAATTAGCAAGGCCTATCGGTGTTACGGAGGCACGGGATGGCTCCGTTTGCGATGAACAGTTCAGGCAACGCAGGGCGGTGGGACCGGACATGTAGGTGGAGAGACCGAGGGCTTTGGCCTTGGGATGCAGCTCATGTCGGTCCCACGGACATCCACAACGTTTTTCGGGGGGGGGGGGGGCTGTGTAACCTATTCCCCGGGACAGTCGGCCGGAAATGGAAAAGGGGGTCTGCTGGCAGTGTAATGAGGGTAACTGCAAGTTTGGGGGGTCCTGCCGGTTCAAGCACGAGGGCTCCGGCTGCGGTGTGTAACTATCCCTCTTTCCTGGGTTTTGTGAGCAAGGCAAGGTACGTCCCGGAGATTTTACGAGTAAGAGGGAGGACTACGGTGATGGTGTAGAGGATGCGACCGTTTCTCGGTAGCACCCCAACAGGGCGGCTGCCCGGTCGTTGGAGGGGGGTTTTCAGAGGGTTTTAGCATTCCTTGCAAGCTGGGGTGGCCCCCCCATGCCTAACAATTGGCGCTCCGCGCTACGTCACCCTGCGGTGGTTTCGGATACACTGCGGTAGGAAGTAGCTCTGGGCCGAATGGGGTGCCCATTCTCTCCGCCCCCCCCTTCATATGAGTTGGTTGTTTTTCCCCTTTGGAGTGGGGCCAAACAAGGAGCCGAACAAGTTTAGGCTCATTCATCACCTGTCCTTACGGGGGGGGGGGGTCAACGAGGCTATTAGCGCGGGGTATTGTACGGTATGTTACGCCTCAGTTGATGGGGCGGTTGATTGGGTCAGGGGTATGGACGAGGGGCGGTGATGGCCGAGCCTTACATCGAGGCTGCCTTTCGGCTTCTCCCAGTACTCCCGGATAGTTTCCGGCTATTGGTCTGTCACTGGGAGGGGGAGTTCAAGAAGGACAAGTGGGTACCGGTGGGTTGCTCGGTTCATGTGCCTTGTGGGTACAGTTTAGTTTGTTTCTAGAATGGGTGGGTCGGTATGTGGCTGGACTGAACTCCTTGGTCCACTATCGGGTCGACTTCCTCAGCGTTTGCCCGGCTGGGTCGCGTATCTGCGCAGTGTTTTGGCCACTCTGGAACGCATTGCGGAGCGATTTTGGGGTGCCGCTGGCATCCGAGAAAAGGTAGGGGGCCGAAGTCGGTCATACAATTTTTTGGCATAGTAATTGGCTCGGAGGCAATGGAGTGCAGATTACCATGGGACAAACTGGAAAGCCTCACGGCAAAAATTGGCGAGATATTGGGTTCACAGAAAGTACAAATCTGTAGCGCTGGCAGTCGCTCCTGGGAAAACTTATTTTCTTGTGTCTTATTCTTCCTATGGGGCAAGTCGTTTGCACGCGCCGCTCGGCAAGCATGGCGGGGGGTTAAGTCACCAAACACTTTGTGGGTTTGTGAAGGAACACAAGGAAGACCTGTCGGTTTGTCACTCCGTTTTGGAGTCCTCTAACAGTACGGCTCTGTGGATGTTCGGTCCGGTCAGCAATGTTGACATGGAACTGTTCACAGATGCGGCTCGGGCTTTGGTGCATTCTTGCAGGGACAGTGTAGGGTGGGTCCTTTGCCCCAGTCCTGGTGCCAGCAGGGTTCACTAAGAACTTGGTTCGGCTGGAACTGTTTTCCGGTAGTGCTGGCGGTGGAATTATGGGGGCCCTGCCATCCGGTCTGTTTACATGGTGATAATCTGGGGGTGGTACAGGTGTTCAACAGGGTGATGGCTCCTCTCCCCCGGTCATTTGTCTCTTGCGGCACCTGGAGCTGCGCTGTTTCCAGGGGTATAGCGGGAGTGGACAAGGTTGTGGCGGACGCCTTGTCCCAGTTTGCAGTGGGGACAGGTTCTGGGTTTGGTGCGTTAGGCAGAGTAGCAAGTGGTCCCCTGTCCAGCGTGTGAGTGGAGGATTCAGTTTGAATCATCTCACAGAAGGTCGGTAAGGTGAGGAAACATGGGTGGCCTAAGAGAAGGTCTGGTTGGTGTGGCAGATGCTGGTTCGGGGGGCGGAGATGCAGCTGGCGGGTCCAGAGGTATGGGTCCTGATTCGATATTGTTTATCCAGGAACATAGAGTCTGGGATGTCACAGTTGGTACTCGATAAGAAAAGTTGTTCAGTCTGGTATTCTCGTTTGAGTGGCTAAGGTGCCTGGAATTTTACTATGGTTTTTGGGTGCGACAATCGCTCAAGGGATATAGCCAGCAGGAACGACTTGGCGCCCAGTATCGTTACATCTTAAGAGTGGTGTTATGGGGAATGTGGGGACATTGTGTTTATCCGGTATGGGGGTTGTGTCGTTTCTGCACAGTGTTTTGGTCTGGCAAATATCTTTGGAGCATTCGGGGTGGGCGAGTTAGTTAGCCCCTCCAAGAAACAGTTCAAGGTGGCTGCTGAAGTGTGGGGGGCTCATGAAGGGGCCACACTGCTTCTAAGCAGATCCAAAACGGATCAGAGGGGGTGAGGTAAGTCAGTGCAGATGGTCACTGTTGTTGGTTCAGACCTTTGCCCAGTCGGGCTGGTGGGGAATTCCGGCAGGTACGCCGAAGGTGGGCGGTTCATTTGGTTATAATAAGTAGGGGGCTCCAGGGTCGCGGTATCAGTTCGTGGCAGGGTTTAAGAAAGGTTTGGGGGCTTTGGGCCTAGTGGAGAAGGAATTCTCTGGCGTTCCCTTAGGATTGGGGCAGCGACAGAGGCTGCACGTGATCGTCTTGATGAGGAAACAGTCAAGGGGATAGGCAGGTGGGAGTTGAAGAGGTTTTGACTAGATGCAGGCCACAATGGTTGGTGGGCCTGGCGTAGGGGTAATTTGGTGGTTGCATCAATGGTTGTATAGGTTGCTTACTGTCTTTCAGGTACAGTGCAAGGATTGGTCTGGATTATGGGCCACTCCTTCGGAGATGGGGGGGCTTGGAGAGTGTATGTGCGACCGGTGGGTCGACAGCTGGGGGTCCCGAGACTGCAGGCTCGTGTACATTGGTTGCGTTTCCCAGGAATGATGTGGAAGTAGAGTGGTATCGGAAGTGCACAGGTTTGCACGTTGGGACCGACACTGGAGGAGGTACTGGTTCTCCATGTAGGAGAAATGATTTAGGGGGTAAGGTCAATGCTGGGGTGACGTGAGGTTCCCGGATACGATAGTGGTATGATCGGTCGTGGTGGCTGGGACATCATAGAGGATGGCTAGACAGTGGAGTGGGTGAAAAAGAGCTTGGTGGAAGATGGACAGAGAGGTGGTGGGGGTACTGCGGTCAGTGGTCATCTCTGAGCCAGCCTGTCGGCTTGAGGCCTATGACCAGGGGTTAGATAACGCAGTGCCAACCAAATGTGGTTTGTAAGTAGAAACGGGGGCCTGGCCGTCAGGCATCTGGGAGTTGGAGGTGTCTACATGAAGATACCTTAGGAGTGATGGAGTTTACTGCACAGATGTTGGTATCGATATGGTGGGGGTTGGGCCCGTAGGATGGGGTACAGCAAGCATTAAGGGTGTGGAGATGCGCCCAAAGGCAAGGGGTTACCTTTGGGTGCTGGTGGCGGGTGTTTGGACTTTGCAGGAGAAGAAATTACCCCAAATATGGATGCCATTACCCAGAGGTGGTATGGGTTCTGAAGGGGTGTGGTTTCCAGTCTACCAAGGTGTAGCTGGAATGTTGGTTAATGGGGGCACTGCGGTCAGTGGTCATCTCTGAGCCAGCTTGTCGGCTTGAGGCCTATGACCAGAGGTGAGGTACCGCAGTGCCTATAAAATGTTATAATGTTAAAAGGTTTTACAAGTCAGTGTTAGTGGTGCCTGCAAAGTCCAGCACTAGTATGAGAAGAACTGTTTTTCTCAGGAATTATATTGTTTATATATGTTATTTATTATTGGATGTTATCTAAAATAAAGGAGGCTGCTACGGCCAGTTTTACTCCAAGTTACAGTGGTGGTCTCATTATTATTAAAGGTTTAAGGGGGAGTATAAACAGTGTGTCCTAGCAGTAAAGGTTATATCTGGGATACCATAGTCAAGAGAGGCCCGCAGCAAAAAGAACAAGCCATAAGCGTAGGGCAGGGCATGACGGGGTTAACAGAAACCTTTACAAGCCAGGGGGGAGTGGTCATGAGAGGTGCAGTGTGCAGAGGAGGAGAAGCTATAAATTCTCCCCTCCTTTCCCGGGTAACACAGTCTGGGGAGAAAAGTTCCCACCCACCCTCCCTTTTTGTTATGGGCTTGCTGATAGTGGTGATAATGGTTGAGAGAATTGTTGTTTTGGGTGCTTTCCTTGTGTTTTGTTTCTCCTTATGCAGGTACGAGGTTCATGCTGTCGTGGCAGTGGCGGGTGTTTGGACTTTGCAGGAGAAGAAATTACCCCTAATATGGATGCCATTACCCAGAGGTGGTATGGGTTCTGAAGGGGTGTGGTTTCCAGTCTACCAAGGTGTAGCTGGAATGTTGGTTAATGGGGGCACTGTGGTCAGTGGTCGTCTCTGAGCCAGCTTGTCGGCTTGAGGCCTATGACCAGAGGTGATGGGTACCGCAGTGCCAATAAAATGTTATAATGTTAAAGGTTTTACAAGTCAGTGTTAGTGGTGCCTGCAAAGTCCAGCACTAGTATGAGAAGAACTGTTTTTCTCAGGAATTATATGGTTTATATATGTTATTTATTATTGGATGTTATCTAAAATAAAGGAGGCTGCTACGGCCAGTTTTACTCCAAGTTACAGTGGTGGTCTCATTATTATTAAAGGTTTAAGGGGGAGTATAAACAGTGGGTCTTAGCAGTAAAGGTTATATCTGGGATACCATAGTCATGTCATGATGTTGTAAACCAGGGTTGGCAAACTCAAATTCATTGGGGGCCGCATTAGCAGTATGGTTGCCCTCAAAGGGCCGGTTGTATCTGTAAGGCCTCGTACACACGAGTAAATCTATCTGTTCAAATCGGTCGGACCGACCGATTTGAACAGATCTGTCTGCTGGCATTTTGGTTTGCTCGCGTGTACACACGAGCAAACCAAAATCCCCGCCAGCAGACAGCGCGCTGAGTGTGTCGGGTGACGTGGCGGGTGACGTTGACGCTGCCACGTCACCGCACCAGGAAGTAAAACACTTCCGCGCATGCGTCGAAACCATTCGGCGCGTGTGCGAGAAGACATGTCTGCTGGTTAGCGTACTAACCAGCAGACATGTCGGGCGGACGGGTTCCAGCCGACAGATTTCAAAGCATGCTTTGAAATCTGTTGGGTGGCCAAATCCGTCTGTTTGCCCGTACACACGGTCGAATCTGTCTGCTGAAACGGTCTAGCAGACCGTTTGCAGCAGACAGATTTGATCGTGTGTACGAGGCCTAAGACTATGTGTCCACTATTTATTATCATAAATAACTGTCGCTGCATTTTTTTATTACTCCTTTTATGGAGCGCAGGGTTCAAGAGTTTGCTGTGTATTAAATGCAGGATACAGGAGTACGCTATGGACCGTGTGCAATATCTGACCTCTGGACCCTCCACTCTCCTTCCATCCTCCCATCCACCCTGGGATGGGGTGGGATGAGATGGGATGGGGTAGAATGAGATTAGGTGGGGTGGGGTAGGATGGGATGGGTCAGGATTGGATGGGGTGGGGGGTGCCGTAGGATGGGATGGGGATGGGATGGGGGTGGATGGGTTGGGGTGGGGTAGGATGGGGTGATATAGGATGGGATGGGGTGGGGTAGGATGGGATGGGAGGGGTAGGATGGGATGAGGTGGGGTGGGGTGGAGTGAGATGGGGTGGGTTGGAGTGGGGTAGGATGGGATGGGAACAGGATGGGGTCGTGAAGAGGGTGGATGGGGTGGAGGTGGGATGGCATGGAGTGGGAAAGGTTGGGATGGGGTAGGATGAGATGAGGTAGGGTGGGGATGGGATGGAGGTGGATGGGGTGGGGTAGGATGGCATGGGGTGGGATAGGATGGGATGTGGTGGGTAAAGGATGGGATGAGATGGGATGGGGTAGTGTGGAGTGGGATGGGGGTGGAGTAGGATGGGATAGGGATGGTGTGGGGAAGGAGGGGATGGGGGTGTGGTAGGATGGGATTGGGATGGGTATGTGATGGGATGGGGTGGGATGGGGTAGGATGGGATGGGGTAGGGTGGGATGGGGACAGGATGGGGGTGGATGGGATGGGGTAGGATGGGATGAGATGGGATGGGATGGGGTTTGGTGTGTGTGGCTGTCTTGCAGATCTCACTCATGACCAATAGAGCACACAGTAAGTATCCATGCCCCCAACCCCTGTGGGGTTGTGTGGCGGTGGGTAAGCTCACTTGCTGCCTGGCTTACCAGTGCCCATCAATAACCACTAAACTAACCTACCTGACACACTGACCTACCTGACCTCACCTACCTGACATACACTGACTTCACCTCCTGATATACATAGACCTACCTGACATACACTGACCTCACCTACCTGACATACATGGACCTAGCTGACATACATGGACCTACCTAACATACATGGACCTACCTGACATACACAATGACTTCACCTACCTGACATACATGTCTAAAAAAAAAGGGGGAGGGTTGGGACTTTGAATGAGATGCGTTTTATCGCAGTATGCGATTAAATATATAAATATGGAATATAAAAAATGTTTCCATAGTGGCCAGGCTCAAGGTTGCCAAACAAAAAAGCACTAAACCAAATTGATCTGTCTAACTGTATGCAATTAAAAACAGAGGTTTAGTTACATGCATTTGCAAATACCTGTTTAACCACTTGACCACTGGGCACTTAAACACCCTTAATAACCAGACCAATTTTCAGCTTTCGGTGCTCTCACATTTCGAATGACAATAACTCAGTCATACAACACTGTAACCAAATGAAATTTTTGTCCTTTTTTTTCCCACAAATAGAGCTTTCTTTTTGTGGTATTCGATCACCTCAGCGGTTTTTATTTTATTCGCTATAAATGAAAAAAGTACGAAAATTTTGTAAAAAAATGAATTTTTCTTCATTTCTAGTATAAAATTTTGCAAAAAAGTAAATTTTCTTCATAAATTTGGCCTAAAATGTATACTGCTACATATCTTTGGTAACAAAACAAAAAAAATGTAGATATTATTTAGTCTGGGTGAAATTTATAAGGTCTACAAGCTATGGTACCAATTACTGAAAATTGATCAATTTCATCACATCTGATGTACTGACAGCCTCTCTCATTTCTTGAGACCCTAACATGCCAGAAAAGTACAAATACCCCCCAAATGACCCCTTTTTGGAAAGAAGACATTCCAAGGTATTAAGAAAGAGGCATTGTGAGTTTTTTGAAGTTGTAATTTTTTCCCACAATTCTGTGCAAAATCAAGATTTTTTAATTTAAATTTTTTTCCCACAAAAATTTTCATATTGGCAGGTTATTTCTCACACACAGCATATGCATACCATAAATTACACCCCAAAAACACATTCTGCTATTCCTCCCGAGTATGGTGATACCACATGTGTGAGACTTTTACACAGCGTGGCCACATACAGAGGCCCAACATGCAGGGAGCACCATCAGGCGTTCTGGAACACCCAGACCAATTCTGACATTCCTCTCCTACATGGAAAAATCATAATTAATTTGCTAGAAAATTACATAGAACCCAAAACATTATATATTCTTTTTTAGCAAAGACCCTAGAGAATACAATGGCGGTCATTGCAACTTTTTATCGCGCATGGTATTTGCACAGGATTTTTCGAACACATTTTTTGGAAATAAAACAGTTTGTGCTTTAAAAAAAAAACATTCAAGTTAGTCCAATGTTTTTGCATGATATGAAAGATGAAGTTACACCGAGTAAATAGATACCCAAGATGTCACTCTTCAATATTGCACACACTTGTGGAATGGCGCCAAACTTCGCTATTTAAAAATCCCCATAGGTGACGCTTAAAATATTTTTACTGGTTACATCTTTTTAGTTGAAGAAGAGGTCTGGGGCCAAAATGATTGCTCTCACTCTAACGTTCGCAGTGATACCTCACATGTGTGGTTTGAACACCGTTTTCATATGTGGGCGGGACTTACGTGCACGTTCGCTTCTGTATACGAGCACGCGGGAACAGGGGCGCTTTAAAAATGTATTTTGTTATTATTGTTCATTTTACTTTATTTATTTTAGTTTGACACGTTTTTCCCCAAAAATAAATGTTTTGATTACTTTTATTCCTATTACAAGGAATGTAAACATCCCTTGTAATAAGAATATAGCATGGCAGGTCCTCTTCAGTGAGATATGGGGTCAATAAGACCCCACATCTCACCTCTAGGCTGGGAAGCCTGAAAAAAAAAAAGATTGCAAAGTATTGCGCAGGGAGTATTGCGCAGGCAGTATTGCAGATTATTGTGTGGGGGTATGGCAGAGTATTGTTCAGAGTATTGCGCAGGGGGTACTGCAGAGTATTGTTCAGAATATTGCGCAGGGGGTACTGCAGAGTATTGTTCAGGGGTACTGCAGAGTATTGTGCGGGGGTACTGCAGAGTATTGTGCGGGGGTACTGCAGAGTATTGCGCCAGGGTACTGCAGAGTATTGCGCGGGGGTACTGCAGAGTATTGCGCGGGGGTACTGCAGAGTATTGCGTGGGGGTATTGCAGAGTATTGCGTGGGGGTATTGCAGAGTATTGCGTGGGGGTATTGCAGAGTATTGCGCGGGGGTATTGCAGAGTATTGCGCGGGGGTATTGCAGAGTATTGCGTGGGGGTATTGCAGAGTATTGCACGCGGGTATTGCAGAGTATCGCGCGGGGTATTGCAGAGTATTGCGCGGGGGTATTGCAGAGTATTGCGCTGGGGTATTGCAGAGTATTGCGCAGGGTATGCAGAGTATTGCTCAGGGGGTATGCAGAGTATTGCTCAGGGGGTATGCAGAGTATTGCTCAGGGGGGTATGCAGAATATTGCACAGGGGGGTATGCAGAGTATTGTGCAGGGGGGATGCAGAGTATTGCTCAGGGGGTATGCAGAGTATTGCGCAGGGGGTATTGCAGAGTATTGCGCAGGGAAGAAAGAGTATTGCAGGGGTTAATGCAGGGATGGCTGAGCAGGGATGGATGGATCTGTGACTGCAATAGTCACAGATCCATCCCACAATGCTGCTGCCATCCGCGCTCTCCTCTCACACTGTACCGATCCCAGAGTTAAGCAACCACCTTGCCGCCTTTATTTGACGGCGGCTGGTTGTTAAGTGGTTAAGCTGCAATGCCATCGCCAAGGCCAAACTTCGCTATTTAAAAATCCCCATAGGTGACGCTTAAAATATTTTTACTGGTTACATCTTTTTAGTTGAAGAAGAGGTCTGGGGCCAAAATGATTGCTCTCACTCTAACGTTCGCAGCGATACCTCACATGTGTGGTTTGAACACCGTTTTCATATGTGGGCGGGACTTACGTGCACGTTCGCTTCTGTATACGAGCACGCGGGAACAGGGGCGCTTTAAAAATGTATTTTGTTATTATTGTTCATTTTACTTTATTTATTTTAGTTTGACACGTTTTTCCCCAAAAATAAATGTTTTGATTACTTTTATTCCTATTACAAGGAATGTAAACATCCCTTGTAATAAGAATATAGCATGGCAGGTCCTCTCCAGTGAGATATGGGGTCAATAAGACCCCACATCTCACCTCTAGGCTGGGAAGCCTGAAAAAAAAAAGATTGCAAAGTATTGCGCAGGGAGTATTGCGCAGGCAGTATTGCAGATTATTGTGTGGGGGTATGGCAGAGTATTGTTCAGAGTATTGCGCAGGGGGTACTGCAGAGTATTGTTCAGAATATTGCGCAGGGGGTACTGCAGAGTATTGTTCAGGGGTACTGCAGAGTATTGTGCGGGGGTACTGCAGAGTATTGTGCGGGGGTACTGCAGAGTATTGTGCCGGGGTACTGCAGAGTATTGCGCGGGGGTACTGCAGAGTATTGCGCGGGGGTACTGCAGAGTATTGCGCGGGGGTACTGCAGAGTATTGCGTGGGGGTACTGCAGAGTATTGCGTGGGGGTATTGCAGAGTATTGCGTGGGGGTATTGCAGAGTATTGCGCGGGGGGTATTGCAGAGTATTGCGCGGGGGTATTGCAAAGTATTGCGCGGGGGTATTGCAGAGTATTGCGCGGGGGTATTGCAGAGTATTGCGCGGGGGTATTGCAGAGTATTGCACGGGGGTATTGCAGAGTATTGCGCGGGGTATTGCAGAGTATTGCGCTGGGGTATTGCAGAGTATTGCGCTGGGGTATTGCAGAGTATTGCGCAGGGTATGCAGAGTATTGCTCAGGGGGTATGCAGAGTATTGTGCAGGGGGGATGCAGAGTATTGCTCAGGGGGTATGCAGAGTATTGCTCAGGGGGTATGCAGAGTATTGCTCAGGGGGTATGCAGAGTATTGCTCAGGAGGGTATGCAGAATATTGCGCAGGGGGGTATGCAGAGTATTGTGCAGGGGGGATGCAGAGTATTGCGCAGGGGGTATTGCAGAGTATTGCGCAGGGAAGAAAGAGTATTGCAGGGGTTAATGCAGGGATGGATCTGTGACTGCAATAGTCACAGATCCATCCCACAATGCTGCTGCCATCCGCGCTCTCCTCTCACACTGTACCGATCCCAGAGTTAAGCAACCACCTTGCCGCCTTTATTTGACGGCGGCTGGTTGTTAAGTGGTTAAGCTGCAATGCCATCGCCAAGGCACTCCGTGTATTGCAGTCCTAGCTATGATTTAAAAGCCTCCAATAAGGAGCACAGGTGTGCTAATCAATAGACAGGAGGCAGGTGGTAACCTAAACCAGCCCCTACCTATAGTTTGTCTGGCAAAGAAGAGCACTGGATAAACCAAAAGAAAAAAAGGAGTGGAACCAAAACATGCCTACCAAACCAAAATACCACCAGACTAAGTGCGGACCACATCAAACTTGGGTCAGCTGGTCAAAGGATGACAATGCATAGATTGACTGTTGGTGGTAGATCTGTGGAGGCAATATATTTCACTCCTGAAAACGCATCTCCATCCCTGAATAGTGTTTAAAAGGGGGAGTAGGGTTGGGACTTTGAATGAGGCATGTGATAGAAACTACCACAGGCCTCCATCCTTGCAAATGTCTAAAAATAGGGGGTTTAGGTTACCACCTGCCCCCTGCCTATTGATTAGCACACCTGTGCTCCTTATTAGGAGGCTTTAAAATCATAGCTAGGACTGCAATACACGGAGTGCCTTGGTGATGGCATTGCAGCTTAAACAGGTATTTGCAAATGCATGTAACTAAATCATTGTTTTTAATTGCATACAGTTAGACAGATCAATTTGGTTTAGTGCTTTTTCGTTTGGCAACCTTGAGCCTGGCCACTATGGAAATTTTTTTGATATTCCAGATTTATATAGTTAATCGCATACTGCGATAAAACACATCTCATTCAAAGTCCCAACCCTCCCCTCTTTTTTAAACATTTGAAGGGATGGAGGCCTGTGGTAGTTTCTATCACATACCTCATTCAAAGTCCCAACCCTACCCCCCCTTTTAAACCTGACATACATGTAACATGGACCTACCTGACATACACAATGACTTCACCTACCTGACATACATGTAACATGGACCTACCTGACATACACAATGACTTCACCTACCTGACATACACACATTATGTCACGGCACCCAGCCAGCCAGAAAGGAGGGAAGGAGAGCCGCCCGCCCGAGCCGGGACCTTTACAGTGCATGGTGTGGAAGAGGCTTGTAATTACGGCCTTCTGGAGTCTGCGGCCTCTATGATGGACGTCACACGTCCCGTGGTCCCGGCATTGGACCTGTGGGATGTCCATCATAGGAGCTACAGGCTCCAGAAGGCGGGACTTGCAGTATAACTCCGCGCCATTCCTAATAATAGCGATCCCTGTTCGGCGCCGGCCAGTGGCGCTCGGGGCTGTCAATTGGATGCAGCCTTCCTGACACTCAAGGCTTTTCAGGGACCCATTCGGGGGCCACATGGCAAGGTCTGGTGGGCCGGATTCGGCCCGCGGGCCATGTGTTTGCCACCCCTGTTGTAAACATTTAGTGCTGTCTGACCTCCATTCTGCTGGAATTTGTTTCTGCTTTGAAAGTTTGTCATTTCTTTGCACAGTGAAGCGTTACCTCATTTACTAAACTCTGGAGCAATTGCACTTGCAGAGTCCAACTGCACAGTCTATTTGCCTTTGTGTTTCAGTATGATAATTTGGTTCTAATTATATTTTGTGATTGTTAATTTTAAATTTTGCATCCAATTTTCTTAACCTCCCTTGCGGTAATCTCGAGTGTGGCTCAGGGTGAACTTTCATCTCACTACCAAAAGCAGTAGCCCGGAGCCACTCTCGGGATTGCATCGCAGTATCCTGGGAGAGTTACTTACCTTGTCCCTAGGATCCTCCAATGTCCTCCCGTTGTGTTTTCCGCTCTATGTACTGTGTGCTGGGCTCTGTTCCCTGCGAGCGTGAAGAAAAAACAAAACACATACACTACACTGTAATCTTACTGTATCAAATCATTTCACATCCCTTTTGTCCCTAATGCTTTGTCCAGTGCCCTGCATGCAGTTTTATATTATATACAGTGTGTTGCAAAAGTATTCACCCCCTTGACTTTACCTATTTTGTTACATTAAAGCCTTTAGTTCAATATTTTTTCATCTAAATTATATGTGATGGATCAGAACACAATAGACTAAGTTGGCAAAGTAAAATTAGAAAAATATATTCATTAAACGATTTTTCAGAAATAAAGGCACTGGCACTGTGTGAATCGAGCGAGCATCCGCTCGCTTACACAGCGTGGTTGCATCGCTGGATCTAGGGACAAGGTAAGTAAACCATGCCTGTGGATTCTGCGAGGCGAGCCCGAGTCAGACTCGGGGTTACCGATCGCAGCACAGAAATGTAACCCCGAGTCAGACTCGGTAATACCGCCAGGGGGGTTAATGGCTGTGTGTTGAGTTATGTACACTGTTTTACAAGCTGTACACTCACTACTTTACATTGTAGCAAAAGTGTAATTTCTTCAGTGTTGTCACATGAAAGGATATAATAAAGCATTTACAAAAATGTGAGTAGTGTACTCACTTTTGTGAGATACTGTAAAATACACATACACTATACTTACTACTATATACATACACTGTACATATTTTAGATGATAGTTTCACTGGGCCAGATTCAGAGAGCCGTAACTCGTGTCTAACTGGTGTTAGACTGGAGTAATTTCAAATTACACGCGTTTTTTAACTAGTCGGAAACCTCAAACCATGAATAGACAGCTGCGAGCTTCAATTCGACTGGATTACGTGTTCGTACGCCTTCGGATCTACGCTGCAATAAAATTGCGGCCACTGGGTGGACTTCCCGTCGTTTTCCGCGTCGGGGTATGCTAATGAGCTTTTGCCGGCGATCCCAGAAATTACGATCTTCAATCGCAATCTCTTACGGCATCTTTAGTCATCTTTTTTTTGCGTAACACTATACCAGCTTTTTGCTGCTCTAATATTAGACAGCCCATGTTAAGTATGGCCGTCGTTCCCGCGTCGAATTTCTACGTTTTCCGACGTCTTTTATTATTTTTTACGTAAGTCGTCTGGGAATAGGAATGTTCGTAAACGACGCTACTCAAACAACGAATGACGTAACGACGTGATTTCGCGCAATGCA
This sequence comes from Rana kukunoris, assembly GCA_029574335.1. NCBI lineage: Eukaryota > Metazoa > Chordata > Amphibia > Anura > Ranidae > Rana > Rana kukunoris. The sequence continues at coordinate 29,407 of JAJQKJ010000410.1, read as the reverse complement.
CGGCGGGAAATTTCTGAATGGAGCATGCTCAGTTCGATCACCGCGGGGACGCGCCTAATTTAAATGCTTCACGCCCCCTAATCGCGTATTTCGATTATGCGGCGAGAAATAGACTACGCCGCCGTAGCGTACGGGCAAAAATCTACCAGAATTCCATTTAGAGCCTGGTAAAATACGTCAGCGTAGAGTATTTTGATTATGCAGCGCAAAATTAAGTGTATCTGAATCTGGCCCACTGTGTTTAGGAACAAGTACTGTTCAATGTTGTTTTTTTAGTTTGTATAATAGCTTATAGTGGAATAAGTGTAAACAGCTGTTTTTTGTTGTTTTATTGAAATTCACTATTTGTGGCAGCGTAATGTTTTTACAACACATTTTTAAAACACAGACTTTGTACAAGAAAAAGTATCACTAAGGATTGCTGATGGAAAGCAAATGGAACTAGTAAAAAATAACATACACAGCTGGCCTTTGGAATACATACAAGAGACACAAATGTGAAGAGACATTGGACTAATGTACAGTATATGTTTTGTACAATAAATATTTATATGTACTATAAGGCCACCCTTGAAAGAATCCTTATATGACATGGAAAAATGACTCCACTACATATGACTTTTTAGAAGTTGGCTGGGAATTTTGTCAATTGAGTCAAAAGGTTGGAAATTTTCTATGAAGCAGTCACGAATCCTAGCCTCCCGATATTGATGTTTTCATTTAATTGTCTAGCACGTTACATCTTGTACAGTTGTTTAATTACTTCCACATTTTTACTTTACTCTCTCTCTAAGAATTTAGCTGGATTTTGGCTGGATTTGAAAGGTTTGTACCAAAGAAAACTAAAATAATTGAATCAGTTCTTACCAATGAGAAGTGAGCCTAATGCACATCGGGCTCGCTTCTCTCTCCCAGTCCTTCTAGTATTCACACAAAATCAGGAGCTTGGCTCGTTCAGATGTTGTGTGGAAAACATGACATTATTGTAAGGTGCAGCAAAAAAATTAAAATAAATTATCATGCATGTCATTGATTTGTGTTTGTGTCGCCTTCTAATCAATTAACTAGTTTTCTGGATTTTCAATCTGTATACTAGGATGCTTTATGGCTTGAATTTTAACCACTTGCTTACTGGGCGCTTAAACCCCCCTCCTGCCCATGCCAATTTTCAGCTTTCAGCGCTGATACATTTTGAATGACAATTGCGCAGTCATACAACACTGTACCCAAATTACATTTTTATCTTTTTTTCCCCACAAGGTGGTATTAGATCACCTCTGTGGTTTTTACATCCCTAGACAGTCCACTCATTATCAAAGGGAAAACAATAGCAACACATTGAAAATATTAATTACAACCATTTAAATTGTCCCATTTGTTTGGCCAAGGTTTAGTCTATTATTGTCTATAGATATGGAGACGTGAGCTTCGTAAGACCTGTGGAGCTGAAAACAGCCAGAGATATGTAGCGCCCTGCTCCTGTTGAGTAGGCACTATTTGTAAATTTAGTTATCTGAGCTGTAGTTTAGCTCAGAATTTTATGCCAAATTATGGGTCTCTGTTCCAGCTCGGCTGCCTTGCGCATCTTCCACCTGACTGTGGGTGTCGCTGTCACTAGGGGTCAAGGTTAAAACTGCAATGGACTGGGTGTATTGGGTGCCTCTTGCCCAGAAGCAGCTCAGTGGCGTGGTCCCCGCCGCTGTGCATTTTGGGGAGGGGTACTTAAGGGACAGACGCTGTTCTTGCGGGGTCTTCCGATCCTGACCTGATGGCCCTCCTGGCCTCAGGGATGTATTAGCAGCTTTTGGTCTGGCTTGAGGCTCCGTTACTGAGAGTAGACCCAGAAGTTACCTACTGGTCCAGGGATGGTCCTGTGCTGTCTATGCAGGAAGAAGCAAAACAATTGAGGATTCAATTAGAGGACGCATCCTTGCCAATTTACCTCACAGTGTGGCCGGTTTGGCTGAAAGATCCTGGCACCGTGAGCTGTGTAATTTCTTTGGAACTTTGCAAAGTGCATGTGTGGTTGCATAGTCCTGTGGCAGAGGACCGTGTAGCGACTCGACGGCATTCATCAAGTCTGTGGCAAAGACTTTTGAACGAGCTTCGCACCGGTTGCAAGGTCAGTGAGAGAGGTCTATCCGGTGGTCGCTGAATGCAGTGTGGAAACCGTTTGTCCTCTGGACCCAAGATCATACCCACAATCGGCAAAGCAAAGTACCTGAATCTTCCCTAACCCTCTATACCTCTAACGAAACTTGTTTAATAAAACCCTTGAAGAAAAAGAAAAAAAGTGTTGGTGTGGACATTTGTAACTCTTCAAGAAGGACCCCTAGGACAAAAATGGTGAACAGAAAGGTAACGGCAGGCCCAAATCTAAACCAGCGGCTCCTTTGGGAGTAGTACTACAGATGCATCAGGCTTGAGCTTGTTCCTCAACCCCTGAGTAGACGACTGTGCCAGTTCTGCATTGTTAGAAAGGATTAATTCTGCTTGTATTAAGCCTGTTAACTTGTACAGTTGCTTCATGGAGGCCAGAGTATGCCACGTGGCAGTTTTTTCAGAATGTGACTTTCTTTATTGAGAATACTATTGTAACTGTAAGTCCTTAAATTCAATTCACAAAACCCTACACGAGAAAACAGATCTCATCAAACATGTGACTGTAATTTTAAAATGTCATTGAACTGCTGAATGTTACTGTAAGGATCCTTATCCTAATGTTAGCTTTGTGATTTGAGCCTTTTGTATCTTATAAAACTGAGCTTTACCTGAACTGTGAAGTGCCCTGGGCTTTTTTTATTAAACTTGCAGTGTGGGACACTGGTCGATATTATTTCTATCTGTTAGTTTTCCTCAGCGGTATGCCTAGTATGTTGTACCACCCTTGTTTGCTGCATCTCCATCCTCTTGTTTTGCCTTCTCTTTTTTACCCTGACTCTTCCTTGGCACATATTGCTTTTTACACGTCACCTGGAACAATGTTATATGGGCATGCACTGTTCACATGTTAATATATGTCATGGGCTGAATTTCTTTTTCAACCATTTCAGCTATTTCATGAACCCATGATTCCTGAATTTGATCCAATTTTGACATATGTTGGTCTTGTCCTATGTTAGATAGGTTTCACTTGTGACTATGTGATTTACCAAGATATTGTTTTTATTCTCTCCATGTTCAAAGCTGTACCCCTTTTATTCTTTCCCAATGATAAAATAAAATATTTATAATGTAAACGTATACATGTGTGGCAGACTGGACCCACCTAAGACCCTGTAGTAGACCGGGTTCACACATGTGTGGGGCTGGTTTCAGTGCGATTTGTCTGGTGCAATTTCATTCAGCGGTTCAGGTGCAAATTCCTAAAGTGTAGGACACTGGAAATCACACCTGAACCAAACTGAAAATCGTGCCTAACCATAGGCGTGTGCACAGGGTGTGCCAGGTGTGCCTGGGCACACCCTAATTACCCCATATGGGGAAGATTCCCCCTGTTTAGACCCCTGATATTTTAACAAAGCCCCCTAACGGGTCTTCTGAAAAAAAAATGATAAAAAGGAATTATAAAAAAAATAAAATAATAATAATAATAAAAATTAAATTTACTTACAGTGTCCACTGCCCTACCAACACCAATCTCTGCCCTACTGACACTGTTAGTATACATACACATGCATATATGTTTAAGCTTTTGGGTGCACACCCTAATGCAATAGGCTGCGCACACCTATGTGCCTAACGTTTTTTTTAAATCGCATGCGGCCAACCCGCGCATATGTGAACCAGCTCCATAGAAAGCCGGTTTGGTTCACATGTCATGCAGATCAGATGGTGTTCAAAACGCATCCAATTCCTTAATATGTGAACTTGGGGTTAAAATGCCCAGATGACAGGTTATAATGTGTACAGCTGAACCCCCTTTTTGCTGTAAAAAAAAAAATCATTTGTGCATTCTAAATAATTTTGTGAAAAGGCAATTATTGTGTTTTAAGTTGAAAAATGAGATTTCTTGGGTTAGCACACCTGTTCCTTTTACCTAGAAATGCTGCAGAGCAAACAAAGTCTTAATTTTCTGTATAGAGTTTCTGATCCTTGCGGTAAGAGGAAAGTTCATTATACGTCTCCCTGCCCCGTCTCCTCCTCTTAGTAAATTATAACCAGCCCCTGTCAGCTTAATGGCTCAACAGGCAGAAGAACTTGCCACACTCACCTTATCTCAGCAGCACACTTACTGCAGAGCCACAACTGAGAGGTAAGGGAAAAGGTTATTGCTAAACACAGGTATATGGGGAGTTCAGGGCTAGAAGTTAAAATGTGGATTTTGCTTTACTGTAGTATAATTAATCTCTTTTTATATTTTAACTAGTGAAGACTTGAAGAAAGTCTGTGTAAAAGCTGCTTGTGACAGCTGGACTGTGGCTGTACTTTTTCCCTGTTAGTAACAGGCTGCTTATCAGCTGGGTCTTGTATGTGGCCGGATTCTGTACTGTACTAATCATTCACTGTATAGATATACCTCTGAAGCTCAGAAGAAGCAGTGTATACTAACTGATCTTAGACTAACAGCTGTCATATGTATGGTCCTATGGGGCTGATTTACTAAAGGCAAACAGACTGTGCACTTTGCACTCTTCAAATGCAGTTGCTCCAGATGCTTCCATCATGCAATTCTGTGCAAGCAAAAAATTCAGTTTTTTTTTCCTTGCGCGTCATTGTGTATTCTTTGCAAAGGGATTCTTTACCTCAGTTTCTAAGCTCTAGAGCAACTGAACTTTGCAAAGTGCACAGTCTATTTGCCTTTAATAAATCAACTCCTATGTTTTCACTTTGGTTAATAAAGTCTTTCTGATTGTGTTTTGTGAGTACTGTTGGGGTTAAAGTAGGGTAAGCTGTAACCAAGACTGGCAATCAGCAAAGTCATTGTTACGCTAACTTCAAGCATTTTAATGCAGCTTTTACAAAGATAAGAAAATTAGGAGATCAGGAGAGTTATGCCGCGTGCACACGATCATTTTTTGTAAAAGAAAAAAAACGACGTTTTCTGTGAAGTAAAAAACGACGTTTTTGAAACGTCACTTTTCAAAGACGATGTTGCATACACACCATCGTTTTTTTTTCACAAAAAGCGAGGTTACGTTCACCACTCTTTTCCATTGAAGCTCGCTTCATAACTAGCTTCTGGGCATGCGCGGGTTGAAAAACGTCGTTTTGAACAACGTTTTTGCTACACACGGTGACTTTTTGTGAAACAAAAAACAACGTTTTGAAAAACGACACAAAAAATTCAAGCATGTTGGAATTTTTTTTTGGTCGTTTTTTGGAAGACAAAAAACGACGTTTTGCCCACACACGATCAATTTAAATGACGTTTTAAAAAACGACGTTGTTTTTCATCGCAAAAAACGACCGTGTGTACGCGTCATAAAGCTACCGTATGCTGGTAGATTTAATCTGTAAGAACATTTATATGATAAAAATCTCATCATAACACATTCCATGATAATAAATGTACTGATAAAAAAAATGTTTTACATTGTTTGTTCATGCTTTCTATGTGTACTGTACAGTGTGTTCTACATGGTATATAATGAAGATGTTCTGTACTACCTCTGAGGTTGTAATCAGACAGGCAGATCTTGTTTACATCTGACCAACAACATTCTTTAAAAAAAGTTATTTTTGCCTTCTTTTAGCAGCAATAGTAAATGCTCAGAAACCAATGACACAAGTAGTAGAACTAGAAACTTCTCCAACCGAAACTGTGCAAACTACCTTAGAGATCCCATCAGTGTTTTTCATTTTTTTTAAACTTGTATAGTAGTAAAAGTATCCTATAAGGAGGCCCAACTGCAACTTTTTCTTAATTCCATTACGCTCTATGAATGAAGCAATTAATATAGTTTTGTTAAAACCTGATAAAATTCCTAATGACCCTGAATCATATCGCTCAATATCATTGATTACATCAGATGTAAAGCTATTGGCAAATGTGTTAGCCATTAGGCCTCGTACACACAACCATTTCCCTCGACAAAATCCATCAAGAAACTTGGTGGCAGAGCTTTTTTGCAGAGGAAACGGTCGTGTGTATGTTTTTCGTTGAGAAAACTGTTGTGGATGACGACAAGAATAAAAGAGAACAAGTTCTCTTTTTTCTCGCCGGGAGTCTCAATTTCCTCGTTGCGCTTCTTGTCGGGCTGGTTTACAACGAGAAACACATTTGTGTGTATGTTTATAAACCCGTGCATGCTCAGAATAAAGTATGAGATGGGAGTGCACCTTCGGTAAAAGTATCGTTCGTAATGGAAATAGCACATTCATCACGCTGTAACAGACTGAAAAGCGCGAATCGTCCCTCACCAAACTTTTACTTAACACGAGGTAACACGAGATTAGCAAAAGCAGCCCCAAGGGTGGCGCCAGTGGAATAGAACTTCCCAGAGCTTTTTTTCTCAAAAAATAGGTGCAGGAACTCAACCACGACCCCATTCAAATTTCACAAACAGTAGAAGGGTCTTAAAGGGGCATTAAATACCATGATTGGATTACATACAGAGTGTAGATTTCAGGGGGTTACACACAGAGTGCAGAGCTGTCACTTGTAAACACAGAAACCAGACTTCTGTGTTTACAAGTGATTGTGGTGAGCAGGCACCAAAGGGTCTGAGCCAGAGGTGGTGGAACTGAGTTCCCCCAAGTTCCCCCTGAAAAAAAGCCCTGGAACTTCCCCTTTATAGTGCTGTCGTACATGTTGTACGTCACCACGTTTGAGAGCGACGAGATTTTGTCTTGACAGTGTGTACGCAAAGAAAGCTTGACAAGATTCTCGACAAGCCTGACAAGGAACTCGTCGAGGAAAACAATGTTTCTTTTAGGCCGTGTACACACGGCAGAGAACCTCGACGGGCAGAACACATCGTTCCGCCCGTCGAGGTTCCCTGCCGGCCGTCGAAATCGGTGACCCGCCCGTCGGGAATGGCAACCAGCCATTCTTCCGGGCGGGCCGTCGAGCAAATAGAGAGCGTGCTCTCTATTTCTGCTCGACGGGCTTCCCGACGGGAAGCTCGCCGAGAGCGTACACACGGCCGAGGTCCTCGCTGGAATGCAGCTTCCAGCGAGGTTCTCGCTGGTTTCCAGCGAGAACCTCGGTCGTGTGTACGCCGCCTTACGAGGAGTTTCTCGGTCGTGTGTACAAGGCTTAAGACTAGCAAAAGTAATATCTAAGATAGTGCATATAGATCAAACTGGTCTCATCCAAAATAGATCTACCACAGTGAATCTAAGACGCTTATTTCTTAACCTGCAGGTTCCGTCTGAAAATGTTGTCATTTGCTTGATGCAGCAAAAGCTTTTGCTAGCATAGAGTGGGATTTTGTGTGACATTGTCTGGCACAGTTTGGTTTTGGACGACAGTTTATAGGCTGGGTACAATTTCTTTGTGCTGCCCCGGTGGCATGGGTACAGGTAAATGGACATATATCGGAGCCGTGTTCAGTGCAACGAGGAACAAGACAGGGATGTCCTTTGTCACCTTTACTTTTTGCTCTTGATTCTCTGGCCACTTCTGTTCGTCAGTCATCGAGTATTATTGGGTTTTGTAGACCCTTAGGAGAGGATAAGAGTGCTTTATATGCTGATGATACACTTTTATCTTTGGGAGATACTTCGTCCTCTTTAAAGGCAGTGATGTCTTTGATTAATACATATGTTTTTTTTCTCAGGTTTTACAATAAATTGAGATGAATCAGTTCTTTTACCTGTAGACCCCCTGGTGATTAATCAGCCAACCTCTGTGTCCCAATTAGCTGTAGTCTCTACATTTAAATATTTAGTTGTACAAATTACACCACAAGTGAGTACATATGTGCAAAGGAATTAAGCCCCATTATTAATTAGATTTAAACAAGTGGGGCAAATCTGGAGTAAGCTGCCTTTAACGATAATAGGTAGAACAAATATGATAAAGATGATATGGATGTCACAATTATTATATTTTCTACATAATTGCCCTGTATGGCTTCCACTGAATTTTTATTAACAAATAGATACCCCTTTTTAGAGCTCTTATTTGGAGATATAAACACCCCCTGGATTAGATTGGAAATTCTGCACTTAAGGATGAAGGAGGTTTGGCCGTTCCTAAAGCTAGATTGTGTTATCTGCAGGGGCGGACTGACCATTCGGTCCGTCGGGCACTGCCCGAGGGCCCGTGGTGGAGGGGGGCCCGGGTCGGCTCAGTCCGCCCTTGACTGCAGTCCCAACCGAGTCTCTCTCTCTCACATCGGTATAATCAGCGGCGGTGAGAGAGAGAGACTCTGGTCATTACGCCGCGCTGGAGGGAGCAGGTGGGTGGAGCTTTGCCGCTGGCCAGTCTTCCCCTGCCCTGGTTGCTAACGCCTGTGCCGCTTGGCGTGTAGCAACCAGTGACGTCAGTCATGTCGAAGGCTGGAGCCACTGCTAATAAGGAGGAGGATGAGAAGAGAGGAGGAGTCGGCAAGGAGCAGCGCGCTCTGAGAGGTATCATCACAGCCACGTCCCTTTGAATCTTAGACTGCTTCATTTATTCAGGCGGCGGGTGAGGCACTGTTTTTTGCTGGAGGTACCATGGGCAGAGAGCGGGCGGCACGGCATAAAGTACAGGTTACAGGACCAAAGGAGGCCCCCGTGATAGTCTCCCCCCACAGTGTCTCCTTGTGCCTTACACCCCCCACAGTGTCCCCCTGTGCCTTATATCCTCCCACAGTGTCCTCCCACACCCACTGTGTCCCCTGTGCCTTACAACCCCCCCCCACAGTGTCTCCTTGTGCCCCACACCCCCCCTACAGTGTCCCCTTGTGCCTTACACCCCCAACAGTGTTCTACCTCACATCCCCCTTACATCCCCCCACCGTGTCCCCCTGTGACTTACATCCCCTCCACCGTGGCCCCCTGTGCCTTACACCCTGCCCCACAGTGTCCCCCTGTGTCCTCCTCCACCCACCATGTGCCCCTGTGCCTTACACCCTCCCACAGTGTCCTCTTCTGCCTTACACCCCCCACAGTGTCCTTCCCCACCCACCGTGTCCCCCTGTGCCTTACATCCCCTCCACTGTGGCCCCCTGTGCCTTACACCCTGCCCCACAGTGTCCCCCTGTGTCCTCCTCCACCCACCATGTGCCCCTGTGCCTTACACCCTCCCACAGTGTCCTCTTCTGCCTTACACCCCCCACAGTGTCCTTCCCCACCCACCGTGTCCCCCTGTGCCTTACATCCCCTCCACTGTGGCCCCCTGTGCCTTACACCCTGCCCCACAGTGTCCCCCTGTGTCCTCCTCCACCCACCATGTGCCCCTGTGCCTTACACCCTCCCACAGTGTCCTCTTCTGCCTTACACCCCCCACAGTGTCCTTCCCCACCCACTGTGTCCCCCTGTGCCTTACATCCCCCCACAGTGTCCCCCTGTGCCTTACACCCTGCCCCACAGTGTCCCCCTGTGTCCTCCTCCACCCACCATGTCCCCCTGTGCCTTACACCCCTCACAGTGTCCTTCCCCCCTACAGTATCCCCCACACTGTCCCCCTGTGCCTTACACCCCCACACTGTCCCCCTGTGCCTTACAGCCCCCACACTGTCCCCCTGTGCCTTACACCCCCACACAGTATCCCTCTGTGTCCTCCACCCACCGTGTCCCCTTGTGCTTTACACCCCCCACAGTGTCCCCCTGTGTCTTCCACCCCCCACAGTGTCCCCCTGTGCCTTACACCGCCCCCCACACAGTGTCCCCCTGTGTTCTCCACCCACCGTGTCCCCCTGTGCCTTACACTCCCCCACAGTGTCCCCCTGTGCCTTACACCCCCCGCAGTGTCCTCCACCCACCGTGTCCCCCTGTGCCTTAATCCCCCCCCACAGTGTCCCTCTGTGCCTTCCACCAACCCACGGTGTCCCCCTGTGCCTTCTCCCCCCATGGCTGCCCTGAGAGACACTGTGCTGTGTCTGGAGGATCTCAGTGCTCTGCTGTGTGCCCTGTGTTTTGGTTGTGTGCCCTACTATTTGCCATACTGTGTGTCCAATGGCCTGTGATGTGCCCTGCTGTGTACTCCCCGGATTTGCCATACTGTGTGCCACATGCCCTGTGATGTGTCCTTTGCCCTTCTATGTGCCCCATGCCCTGCTGTGTACTGCCTGATGTGACTTACTGTGTGCCCTGTGATGTGCTCTACTGTGGTTATGTGCTGTGTACTCCCTGATGTGCCCTACTGTGTGGCCCATGCCCTGTGATGTGCCTTGTTGTGTACTGCCTAATGTGCCATGTGACCCTGTGTGCCCTGTTATGTGACCTACTGTGTGCCCCATGACCTGTGCTCTGTGCCCTGCTGTGTACATCCGGATGTGCCCTGTGCTTTGTTGTTTACCCCCTGATGTACCCTACTGTGTGCCCCATGCCCTTTGATGTGTTATTTGCCCTGCTATATGCCCCATGTCCTGCTGTGTACCGCCCGATGTGACTTACTGTGTGCCCCATGCCGTGTGATGTGTTATTTGCCCTGCTATATGCCCCATGCCCTGCTGTGTACCGCCCGATGTGACTTACTGTGTGCCCCATGCCCTGTGATGTGCTGTGTACTCCCTGATGTGCCCTACTGTGTGCCCCATGGTCTTCTATTTCCCAGGGGCCCCATGGTCTTCTATTGCCCGGGGGCCCCATGAGTTGTCAGTCCGCCCCTGGTTATCTGGCATCAAAACTCCAGCAATTATATGGCTGGAATGGTAAGACTGTGAGGATCTCATACAGCAAATTATATTTTCTCAATTTCTGATACATCCACTGGTGCAATTAATAGTGGCTTACAACTTTTACAATAAATGCAGGTATTCCACATTTTATTTAATACATAACATTTGGACTAATATTTAACAAGATACTCACTATGAGGGATATACACAGTACTTTATATGCTCATATGGAATCATTTGCAATTACCTGAAGTAGCGAAGCTTGAAATCTTTATGAAAAAGTTGAGAAAGAAGCAAAATACCAGCCTTTTTCCATGGATCAAAAAGGTTTTGCAACCATTTGGTAAACTGGCAGAGAAATATAATTTGCCTAATATTTTTTTTTTCAATATTTACAGCTATGGCATGCTTTGCAGTGCCAAGAAAGAACCTTTTCATTAAAATATAACCCTTCATCAATTCTAGCTATCGCAGTAACTGTAAGATGCTCTAAACAGGGACAATATAGCCTGAGAACATTTTGCCCCATTCTCACAGAATTAATTTACCTTCTGTTTTGATGGACAACTATGCAAATCTTTTAAGAACACTGTCTTATTTGCAGCTTCATTACAACCATAATTACAATTTATTTAGGACCCATTTACTCCACTGCGCTGTGAAAATCTATGTTACCTGCATTGGTGCACTATGAAGGTGTGTTGGGAAAACAATAACAATGAACAACACACCAACACACCTTCACAACACAATGAGATACCTATTTATGCACAACTTAAGCCCTGCACACACTATGACCAGCTGGAATACACACACGATCAATTTAAATGACGTTTTAAAAAACGACGTTGTTTTTCATCGCAAAAAACGACCGTGTGTACGCGTCATAAAGCTACCGTATGCTGGTAGATTTAATCTGTAAGAACATTTATATGATAAAAATCTCATCATAACACATTCCATGATAATAAATGTACTGATAAAAATTTTTTTTTACATTGTTTGTTCATGCTTTCTATGTGTACTGTACAGTGTGTTCTACATGGTATATAATGAAGATGTTCTGTACTACCTCTGAGGTTCTAATCAGACAGGCAGATCTTGTTTACATCTGACCAACAACATTCTTTAAAAAAAGTTATTTTTGCCTTCTTTTAGCAGCAATAGTAAATGCTCAGAAACCAATGACACAAGTAGTAGAACTAGAAACTTCTCCAACCGAAACTGTGCAAACTACCTTAGAGATCCCATCAGTGTTTTTCATTTTTTTAAAACTTGTATAGTAGTAAAAGTATCCTATAAGGAGGCCCAACTGCAACTTTTTCTTAATTCCATTACGCTCTATGAATGAAGCAATTAATATAGTTTTGTTAAAACCTGATAAAATTCCTAATGACCCTGAATCATATCGCTCAATATCATTGATTACATCAGATGTAAAGCTATTGGCAAATGTGTTAGCCATTAGGCCTCGTACACACAACCATTTCCCTCGACAAAATCCATCAAGAAACTTGGTGGCAGAGCTTTTTTGCAGAGGAAACGGTCGTGTGTATGTTTTTCGTTGAGAAAACTGTCGTGGATGACGACAAGAATAAAAGAGAACAAGTTCTCTTTTTTCTCGCCGGGAGTCTCAATTTCCTCGTTGCGCTTCTTGTCGGGCTGGTTTACAACGAGAAACACATTTGTGTGTATGTTTATAAACCCGTGCATGCTCAGAATAAAGTATGAGATGGGAATGCACCTTCGGTAAAAGTATCGTTCGTAATGGAAATAGCACATTCATCAGGCTGTAACAGACTGAAAAGCGCGAATCGTCCCTCACCAAACTTTTACTTAACACGAGGTAACACGAGATTAGCAAAAGCAGCCCCAAGGGTGGCGCCAGTGGAATAGAACTTCCCAAAGCTTTTTTTCTCAAAAAATAGGTGCAGGAACTCAACCACGACCCCATTCAAATTTCACAAACAGTAGAAGGGTCTTAAAGGGGCATTAAATACCATGATTGGATTACATACAGAGTGTAGATTTCAGGGGGTTACACACAGAGTGCAGAGCTGTCACTTGTAAACACAGAAACCAGACTTCTGTGTTTACAAGTGATTGTGGTGAGCAGGCACCAAAGGGTCTGAGCCAGAGGTGGTGGAACTGAGTTCCCCCAAGTTCCCCCTGAAAAAAAGCCCTGGAACTTCCCCTTTATAGTGCTGTCGTACATGTTGTACGTCACCACGTTTGAGAGCGATGAGATTTTGTCTTGACAGTGTGTACGCAAAGAAAGCTTGACAAGATTCTCGACAAGCCTGACAAGGAACTCGTCGAGGAAAACAATGTTTCTTTTAGGCCGTGTACACACGGCAGAGAACCTCGACGGGCAGAACACATCGTTCCGCCCGTCGAGGTTCCCTGCCGGCCGTCGAAATCGGTGACCCGCCCGTCGGGAATGGCAACCAGCCATTCTTCCGGGCGGGCCGTCGAGCAAATAGAGAGCGTGCTCTCTATTTCTGCTCGACGGGCTTCCCGACGGGAAGCTCGCCGAGAGCGTACACACGGCCGAGGTCCTCGCTGGAATGCAGCTTCCAGCGAGGTTCTCGCTGGTTTCCAGCGAGAACCTCGGTCGTGTGTACGCCGCCTTACGAGGAGTTTCTCGGTCGTGTGTACAAGGCTTAAGACTAGCAAAAGTAATATCTAAGATAGTGCATATAGATCAAACTGGTCTCATCCGAAATAGATCTACCACAGTGAATATAAGACGCTTATTTCTTAACCTGCAGGTTCCGTCTGAAAATGTTGTCATTTGCTTGATGCAGCAAAAGCTTTTGCTAGCATAGAGTGGGATTTTGTGTGACATTGTCTGGCACAGTTTGGTTTTGGACGACAGTTTATAGGCTGGGTACAATTTCTTTGTGCTGCCCCGGTGGCATGGGTACAGGTAAATGGACATATATCGGAGCCGTGTTCAGTGCAACGAGGAACAAGACAGGGATGTCCTTTGTCACCTTTACTTTTTGCTCTTGATTCTCTGGCCACTTCTGTTCGTCAGTCATCGAGTATTATTGGGTTTTGTAGACCCTTAGGAGAGGATAAGAGTGCTTTATATGCTGATGATACACTTTTATCTTTGGGAGATACTTCGTCCTCTTTAAAGGCAGTGATGTCTTTGATTAATACATATGTTTTTTTCTCAGGTTTTACAATAAATTGAGATGAATCAGTTCTTTTACCTGTAGACCCCCTGGTGATTAATCAGCCAACCTCTGTGTCCCAATTAGCTGTAGTCTCTACATTTAAATATTTAGTTGTACAAATTACACCACAAGTGAGTACATATGTGCAAAGGAATTAAGCCCCATTATTAATTAGATTTAAACAAGTGGGGCAAATCTGGAGTAAGCTGCCTTTAACGATAATAGGTAGAACAAATATGATAAAGATGATATGGATGTCACAATTATTATATTTTCTACATAATTGCCCTGTATGGCTTCCACTGAATTTTTATTAACAAATAGATACCCCTTTTTAGAGCTCTTATTTGGAGATATAAACACCCCCTGGATTAGATTGGAAATTCTGCACTTAAGGATGAAGGAGGTTTGGCCGTTCCTAAAGCTAGATTGTGTTATCTGGCATCAAAACTCCAGCAATTATATGGCTGGAATGGTAAGACTGTGAGGATCTCATACAGCAAATTATATTTTCTCAATTTCTGATACATCCACTGGTGCAATTAATAGTGGCTTACAACTTTTACAATAAATGCAGGTATTCCACATTTTATTTAATACATAACATTTGGACTAATATTTAACAAGATACTCACTATGAGGGATATACACAGTACTTTATATGCTCATATGGAATCATTTGCAATTACCTGAAGTAGCGAAGCTTGAAATCTTTATGAAAAAGTTGAGAAAGAAGCAAAATACCAGCCTTTTTCCATGGATCAAAAAGGTTTTGCAACCATTTGGTAAACTGGCAGAGAAATATAATTTGCCTAATATTTTTTTTTTTCAATATTTACAGCTATGGCATGCTTTGCAGTGCCAAGAAAGAACCTTTTCATTAAAATATAACCCTTCATCAATTCTAGCTATCGCAGTAACTGTAAGATGCTCTAAACAGGGACAATATAGCCTGAGAACATTTTGCCCCATTCTCACAGAATTAATTTACCTTCTGTTTTGATGGACAACTATGCAAATCTTTTAAGAACACTGTCTTATTTGCAGCTTCATTACAACCATAATTACAATTTATTTAGGACCCATTTACTCCACTGCGCTGTGAAAATCTATGTTACCTGCATTGGTGCACTATGAAGGTGTGTTGGGAAAACAATAACAATGAACAACACACCAACACACCTTCACAACACAATGAGATACCTATGTATGCACAACTTAAGCCCTGCACACACTATGACCAGCTGGGATAAACGGGGAAAAAAAATGTCATCTCTGGTCAGAGCTGCTGTCCTAACTATGCAAAGTTAGTATAGTGATCTCCTTCAACGTGTTGTGTTCTGACAGGGGGATGCCCCCCAACAGAACACTTTGAAGGACATGTTGGCATACACACAGGCTGTTTTTTTTTTAAACCGGCCGATGTCTCCCGACATTTGGCCCGCGTGTACAGGGCTTAATATGCATTAAACTACATAAATAGTGTAGCACAACTGGTAACAAAGTGACACAGTCCTGTGTACATGTCCACAAATAGTTACAGCTGAGAATAGTAAATGTGTGTCAAATAAAGAAAAATAAAATAAATAAACCAGTAACTATAGTGTCCAAGACATAAATAGCAGTAACAGTTGGTGGATAAGTATCCACAAATAAAACAATATGAAACAATGCAGATGTCACTGTATACAGGAATGACATTATATATAAAGAGATATATATATATATATATATATATACATACATACATACATACATACATACATACACACACATCACCTGTGATGATAATTACCCTATGCCACACCAATTTGGATCCCTTTTCTGACTACAACCCCCGCCAATACGGCTTCCATTTGCTGCACTTTGGATCCTCGTGAGGGGCATTCAGGTCCTTGGGGTCCATTTTTGAGGGAGTTGTCCAAAACCTGATGCAGAGAAAATCTCAATTAAGATGTGTCCAATTTGGGCCATGGTGCTGAATGTTTTTCATCATTGATTTTCTCTCCCAAATGTCCCTGAAGAAGGGATATATTTTGCTCCTTAAATGCGTCAGGCAGAACGAGAAGAGACAACTACATCAGTAACCAGCTCTTCATGAGCCCATGCTCAAACTTGTTGTTTTATGTAAATTGATGGTGATATAAGCGCCAATGTTTTTTTTTTGTAAAAATAAACTTTGTAATTTAAGATACCAATATTAAATTTGAATCTGCTTTAAGTCCTGTAGTACCGGGGGGTACATTATTATTTCTTGCTCTAATTTAAAGGATGTTGGCAACATAATATTGTTTTTTTCCATGGTGGTCCAACTTTTCTATGTGTGAACCATGTCAACTGTAACCTATCTTGCGCTATTGTCCCATGTTTGAAGAATAAAGGACATTTTATTGAATTACAACTGCGGTATGCGACCAGTTTCCGCTCATTTCTATTCGTTAACTTCATTGAAGTAGACTGCCTTGGTGTGAATTATCCCCTAAACAACAAAAGAGTTACGTCGGGTGCACATACAGTATGTGCAAATTAGATGCAGATTTTCTCTGCATCCAATTCGCATGACATACGAGTGTGACCCGCTCTCAATGGAGCCAGTTCACACAGGTCTGGTCCATTATCCAAAAGGGTCATGTGTATGTTTTGTTCCGGTTCATGTGCGAAATTCGGACCCGAATCAGAACACCAGAACAGGAACGCACCGGACCCCATGCTGGGAACTGCGGCTGCACATTTGTGAACCCGGCCTTAATATCAATTAAAGAAATATTAAACCTGTTTGAAGTGCAGGTTTACAATGAGAAATCAATATCCTAATTTGCAGGCTTGGCTGGTAATGGTGGGGAATGGGGCAGACCTCCTTTTTTCTGAGCATTTTGAACTTCTTATTAGATAGTTCTCAGCGGAATAAATTGATCACCCAAAATGGGACCTCCTGGATGATTTCTTCTGTTACCCTGAGATAAGGCCAATGTCTTTTTAGTTCAGAAACATGCATGCTCAGCAAAAATGAGGGTACATGTTTATACAAAAAGACAGTGAAAACAATCTGCTTGGTTAACAATAAAAGTTCATAAACGCATGAAAAATAAAATGAAACAAAGAAATCAAAAGTGATTGCTGCTAACACATCAATTAGTGCTTTTCACCCTACTTGAACATAATATATAAACATCCTCCAGGATGCTGCACAATCCCATCAAATAGTGTGACAGTCCTTAATTCAAAACATTATTAATGGTCATTCAATGTTCAATAAAGCTATTTTTCCTCCACCATAATGAAGGAAATCAACACTTACATTTTAAAAGCTCCCACAGTGCTATGCATTTCACAGGCCTGCTGAGGAAGCTCTGGTACAGGAGCGTAACGTGTACGGGACATGGAGCCATGCTGTGTTATGAGAACGCTGTCTTAAGCACTATGGCTCCTGGGTGTTCATGCTGAGATACATAGGACAGTGGGTGCTTTTAAAATGTAAGTGTTGATTTTGGGAGCTTTAAATAAATTGTTACTATTCAGAGAGCACTATCGTGGTCCCATTGTATTTGCATGTGATGTATATGTGCTGAGGAGTACAGAGGAGGAAGGAGAAAGAGGAATAGCTGCTGTCACATATGCTCAAGGTGGGGCAACCAGTGTCTTATGACATTGATCTGTATTGAGGTCCATTGCACAAGGTGAACACATATTATCATTGGGTGTTTGCGTGTGTCACAGAGGTTAAGAGAAGAGGAAGGAAGAGATAAAATTACATTGTGGTAGTGGTGGAGGAAATATAGCTTTACTGGACATTGAAGGACCATTAAATTGTTTTGAACTAAGAACTGTCACACAATTTGATTCAATGGTGGCCCGTCCATAGGGGGCGCACGTGCACCCCCCCCCCCCCCCCCCAATCTACATGCAGGGCGCCGGATGCATGGATTTCAATAGTTTTTTTTTTTAAAAGCACATGATTAAAGATGGAGGCTCTAATTGGTTTTAAAAAAGGGTGGGCTCATTGGCACAGCCCACCCAGTTGTGTGACAATAGCAAATTAATATTCACTATGGTCTTTCTGATACTCCTCCTGGCCAATCAGGAAGAATCTCCCAAGTCATGATTGGCGAGGGAGTCTTAGGACTCCTGGCCAATCAGGTCTCAGAGCCAGGACCCACTTCCTGTTCAGCCGGGAAGAGAAGACGTGGCTCTTCCCTCGGCTAGAGCGAGGAGCAGCAGCCCTAGCCCCCCTCATGACCAAAGGTAATGCCACTTGCGAGTGAGGGGAGAGGGGGTGTCAGCGATGCAAGTGAGAGGGGGGAGATTTGTTGCCCCCCCCCCATAATTAAGCACCAGCCGCCACTGATTTGAAGGGATTGCGTTGCATCATGGAGGAAGTACTGTTTTTGTCATGATCATCCTGCAGAATGATTGGAGGAGGTTGTTTTTTCCAAATGCTCTCTTATGTCTACTTGGTAAAGGCGTGATTTACTAAAACTGGAAAGTGCAAAATGTGGTGCTGTTCTGCATAGAAACCAATCAGCTTCCAGGATTTTTATCAAAGCTTAATTGAACAAGTTGAAGTTAGAAGCTGGTTGGCTACCATGCACAGCTGCACCAGATTTTGCACGCTCCAGTTTTAGTAAATAAACCCCTATGTGTACATTAGTAAGTGCAGATTGCATAGCTCCCAAAGGTCCTTGATTTCGAGGGACTGTCCCTGATTTGGAGCAATGTCCCTCATTCCTCCTCAGTTGTCCCTCATTTTGATATGTTCTATAAAGTTGTATATAAAATTCACTTTTTATCTATCAAAAAGTATTTTCCAGTGCTAAACCTTTCATCTGATTTCTAAATTGCTGCATTTGTAGATTCCAAGAGCCAATATAAAGGAATATTAGTGGTAAAAAAAAAGCATTTGTGGGTTTAACATATCTTGTTTTTTTTTGTACAATTCTCCTTTAAGGGGGCATGGCAAGGGGTGTGTCCTATGCCTGCATACCTTTGCTTATAGGTGTCCCTCATTCCCATCTCAAAATGTTGGGAGGTATGCAGATGGGAATGCACACAGTTGTATCACCTTACTACATAATCAGAAGTCTGGTCTCTCATATTTATTTATATTAGGATAAAAGAGGAATTGCAGTCTGCTCAGATAATTTGTAATAAAAACATCTTTGTCATTCTGAAGCTTTCCGCCAACCACTTTGCATATTATTTGATATATGCTGTGATTTTGTACTTGCCAAATATGCTGCAGAAATCTCCATCCACTAAGTCTGGCTGCCTCCATTTTAACTTTGGGCAGCTGAAGATGCTGCTTGTTCACTACCTGGATTTACACAGAGGAACACCTCCTGCTCTGCAGCCCTGCAGCTCTCATTGGTCCTCGTATGACTCTTCCCCCCCTCTCTTCCTGGCAAACTCTCACGAGAGTGAGAGAGAGAGAGAGAGCTGGGCATGATGTCATAAGCCTAGGCTTTTTACCAGGTCGGCTCTATAAGGTACAGGTCATTCTCAAAAAATTAGCATATTGTGATAAAGTTCATTATTTTCTGTAATGTACTGATAAACATTAGACTTTAATATATTTTAGATTCATTACACATAACTGAATTAATTCAAGCCTTTTTTTTGTTTGAAAATTGATGATTTTGGCATACAGCTCATGAAAACCCAAAATTCCTATCTCAAAAAATTAGCATATCATGAAAAGATTCTCTAAACAAGCTCTTAAACCTAATCATCTGAATCAACTAATTAACTCTAAACACCTGCAGCAAAGATTCCTGAGACTTTTAAAAACTCCCAGCCTGGTTCATTACTCCAAACCGCAATCATGGGTAAGACTGCCGACCTGACTGCTGTCCAGAAGGCCATCATTGACACCCTCAAGCAAGAGGGTAAGACACAAAGAAATTTCTGAACGAATAGGCTGTTCCCAGAGTGCTGTATCAAGGCACCTCAGTGGGAAGTCTGTGGGAAGGAAAAAGTGTGGCAGAAAACGCTGCACAAGGAAAAGAGGTGACCGGACCCTGAGGAAGATTGTGGAGAAGGACCGATTCCAGACCTTGGGGGACCTACGGAAGCAGTGGACTAAGTCTGGAGTAGAAACATCCAGAGCCACCGTGTACAGGCGTGTGCAGGAAATGGGCTACAGGTGCCGCATTCCCCAGGTCAAGCCACTTTTGAACCAGAAACAGTGGCAGAAGCGCCTGACCTGGGCTACAGAGAAGCAACACTGGACTGTTGCTCAGTGGTCCAAAGTACTTTTTTCGGATGAAAGCAAATTTTGCATGTCATTCGGTAATCAAGGTGCCAGAGTCTGGAGGAAGACTGGGGAGAGGGAAATGCCAAAATGCCTGAAGTCCAGTGTCAAGTACCCACAGTCAGTGATGGTCTGGGGTGCCATGTCAGCTGCTGGTGTTGGTCCACTGTGTTTTATCAAGGGCATGGTGAATGCAGCTAGCTATCAGGAGATTTTGGAGCACTTCATGCTTCCATCTGCTGAAAAGCTTTATGGAGATGAAGATTTCATTTTTCAGCACGACCTGGCACCTGCTCACAGTGCCAAAACCACTGGTAAATGGTTTACTGACCATGGTATTACTGTGCTCAATTGGCCTGCCAACTCTCCTGACCTGAACCCCATAGAGAATCTGTGGGATATTGGGAAGAGAAAGTTGAGAGACGCAAGACCCAACACTCTGGATGTAATGTAATATATAAGCCCTCCCATGTGATCCATCACTTACTGTATTATGGTGTATTTTAATTTCTATCCCCCGCGGTGGACGGCTCTAGTATTGCGCATCACATCTTACGAAAATACCCGATAAGGACTCGGGTAATCTCGGCGAAAATGCGGCGCCTGCGCACAGACCTAGGAGCTGACTGCGCAGGCGCCGTATTTCTCCGAGTCCTATTTCGACGTTTTTCGGAGGGCATGATGCGCCGTAGCTATAGGACTCGGAGAAATACGACGCCTGCGCAGTCAGCTCCTAGGTCTGTGCGCAGGCGCCGCATTTTCGCCAAGATTACCCGAGTCCTTATCGGGTATTTTCGTAAGATGTGATGCGCTATACTGGCGCCGTCCACCACGGGGGATAGAAATTAAAATAAACCATAATACAGTAAGTGATGGATTTAAAAAAAAAAAAAACAGCATACTGGCGCTGACGCCAGTATGCTGGATCACATGGGAGGGCTTATATTTAGGGTGAACCACCTCTTTAAGGCCGCTACCGAAGCATCCTGGGCCTCTATAACACCTCAGCAGTGCCACAGGCTGATTGCCTCCATGCCACGCCGCATTGAAGCAGTCATTTCTGCAAAAGGATTCCCGAAGTATTGAGTGCATAACTGAACATAATTATTTGAAGGTTGACTTTTTTTTAAATTAAAAACACTTTTCTTTTATTGGTCGGATGAAATATGCTAATTTTTTGAGATAG
The DNA here is from genome assembly GCA_029574335.1 of Rana kukunoris. Lineage (NCBI taxonomy): Eukaryota > Metazoa > Chordata > Amphibia > Anura > Ranidae > Rana > Rana kukunoris. The sequence goes on along the minus strand of JAJQKJ010000410.1, from coordinate 8,074 downwards.
GAATTTGGGGTTTTCATGAGCTGTATGCCAAAATCATCAATATTAAAACAAAAAAAAGGCTTGAACTACTTCAGTTGTGTGTAATGAATCTAAAATATATGAAAGTCTAATGTTTATCAGTACATTACAGAAAATAATGAACTTTATCACAATATGCAAATTTTTTGAGAATGACCTGTATTTACTGGCATAACAAAAATGCTTTACTATACAATGTTAAACAACAAGGGCAGACGATTTAATACATAGAAAGTTGGGAAAATGACTGAAGGTCCGCTTTAAGGTGCGCTAACCTAGGTTCAACTGCTATATTCACTGGGTGTTGATACCTCTTGCCTGCCCTGTATTGTTTACTGTACTCACACTAATCAGAAACAATCCCTGTTGTCAACCAAGTGTAACAAAAGTCAGTATTAGTTTGATTACAACTGTGTGGATGGGTGCAAGTTACAGTGATTATATTTGCTGATTGTCTGGGATCACTGTGTGCATATTATTTGTCTTGTGCACAACCCTAAATGTGATTAACCACTGAGGCCCAGATTCAGAGAGAATTAGATTCTCGTAGCGTATCAGAAATACACTACGCCGCTGTTTTTTACCTGGCTCTACGTGGAATCCAGGTAGATTTTGTCCAGTAAACGACGGCGGCGTAGTGTATTTCTCCCGTCGCAATCCATCTGCGCGAGTAGGGGGCGTGAAGCATTTAAAATAGGCGCGTTCCTGCGGCGATCGAACTGCGCATGCTCCGTTCGCAAATTTCCCGCCGTGCATTGCGCGAAATCACGTCGTTACGTCGTAGTAGCGTCGTAGTAGCATCGTTTACGTACATTCCTATTCCCGAACGAGTTACGTTAAAAAAAAATAATAATTACAAATCGACGCGGGAACGACGGCCATACTTTACATGGGTTACGCACTGTTAGACCAGCAAAAAGCTCCTCTAACATTACGTAGCCAAAAAATGACGTAGGCGATTGCGAGGGACACTCGTACCTTCGTGGATCGCCGTAAAAACTAATTCGCGACGTAAAAACACATCCCGACGCATGAAAACTACGCGAACTCCTCCCAGCGGCCGCAAAAATATCGCAGCGTAGATCCGAAGGCTTACGAAGACGTAAGCCTCTCGGATCGAAGCCCGAAGCCGCCGTATCATGGTTTGAGGATTCAAACTAGTGATACGGCGCGCAAAATTTGAAATTACTCCTGTCTAACACCAGTTAGACAGGCGTAATTGCTCTGTGAATCTGGGCCTAAGCCTTTATCTGACACTTGTTGCTTACAAGTTAAAATCCGTATTTTTTGCTAGCAAATTACTTAGAACTCCCGAACATTATAATTTTATATATATATATATATATATATATATATATATATATATATTTTTTTTTTAGCAGATACCCTAGAGCAGTGGTCTCCAAACTGCAGCCTGGAAGCCAGATGTGGCCCTTTTCTTGCTTTTATCTGGCCCTTGGGGCACTATTTTACCCACTGATATTTAACAATGGGGCACTGACACCAATGAAGGGGCACAAACTCTCCCAATGATGCCGACGATGGGGCACAATTTTTTCCCAACACACCAATGATAGGGCACAATTCTTTTCACTTGCACCAAAGATGGGTTGTTGTTTTTTACTACTGACATTGAGACCTTTTCTATATCGAATGACCAAAGTCCGGCCCACCTTATCTCTGAAGGACCATAAACTGGCCCTTTGTTTTTCGAAAGTTAGGAGACCCCTGCCCTAGAGAATAGACTGGCAGTCATTTTATGTCACACTGTATGTGCACAGCAGTCTTTGAAACACATTTTTTTTAGGAAAAAATACACTTTAATGAATAAAAAAAAACCAGTAAAGTTAGCCCAATTTTTTTGTATAATGTGAAAGATGTTACGCAGAGTAAATAGATATATCTAACATGTCATACTTTAAAATTGCGCACACTCGTTGAATGGCGACAAACGACAGTACTTAAAAAATCTCCATAAGCGATGCTTTAAAAAATGTAACCATTACCTGTTTTAGAGTTACAGAGGAAGTCTAGTGCTAGTATTATTGCTCTCGCTCTAACGATCAGGGTGATACCTCACACATGTGGTTTGAACACCGTTTATATTTGTGGGTGTGACTTACATATGCGTTCATTTTGGTGCGGGAGCATAGAGGAACGGGGAGCTTCAAAACATTTTTTTTCCTACGTTTTTTACTTACACTGCCCTTTTACATTTTTTTTATCACTTTTATTGCTGTCACAAGGAATGTAAACATTCCTTGTGACAGTAAAAGGCAGTAAGAGGTACTCTTAATGGAGTATCTCGTTCAAAACGCCAAGATCGGCCAAGTAAACTCTGTTCAAGGTTACTACATCCTAGACCCGATCAAAGTCGATTCCTGGTGGAACGGGAAAGACCTTGCGAGCGGCAGAAGACAGCGGGAGAGGGAGGTTGTCCCTTTTGGTTCTTGTAATAACAGCTGCATGGCTGCTTAGCTGCATCGGTTGTTATTACTAGACAGGGATGGACTGGCCATTGGGACTACAGGGAGTTTCCCGGTGGGCCGATGGCTCAGTGGGCCGGCTTCAGTGACAGCGGACCGCGCCCCCCTCCGCTCCTGTCTCTCCCTTCCTGCAGTGCTCACCTCCTCTCCCTCCCCGCAGTGCTCACCTGGGGGAACAAAAAGCAGGGAGGACCAGAGGGAGCAGGGGGGACAACAGAGGAGCATGGGGGAGGGGACCAGACAGCTGACTCAACAGCTATGGCCTTGGAGTTCTCTCACTTCTGCCTAATCTTGTCCCATAAGGGGGGCACTAAACTGATTCTTTGCCCCGGGTGAAATAATGTCTAGCTTCCCCACTGGTACTGCCTATAAGAGTACCAGTACCAGCTGTTCTACTCTAATAAAGTAGAACAGCTAGTGGCTAGTGAAGGGGGAGAGGAGGCTTCGGTGGCCGGGGGGTGCGGGAGTTGTCTGGCCGCCATGGGAGAGACCTGTCAAAGTGGGCCAGTCTGGATGAAGTCCAGGGCCAAATTTTTGTCCCAGTCCAGCCCTGTTACTAGAGACCGGATCGTCAGCTCTAAAAAAAATAAAAAATAAACCACTTGAAGCCAATGGCGTACATGTTCATGATTTGGCGGCAAGTGGTAAACCTTTTCGCTGCTAGAGCCATATTTGCATCATGTTTACAAAATTATTTTAGGCACAAAGATTAAATATAACACCCAAACGTTATATATTTTCTGAAAGAAGATACCCAGAGAATAAAATAGTGGTTGTTCCAATTTTTATGTCACTATATTTTATGTCACTATATTATGTGACAATATTACAGCAAAAGGTCTAGAAAATGCAAAATTGGCGTAAAAAAACACACTTACATGAATTATTGGGCAAAGAAACTTAATAAACTATCCACATTTTGGTAAAATATAAAAGACAATTTACAAGAGTAAATAGATACCGAACATGCCAAACCTTTGTGTGTGCTCGTGAAATTGCAACAAACTTCAGTAAAAATTGATTAGAACCAAGGTGAGTTCATATCAGAAGAAGCTCCATAAAGAAATAGGCTGCAACATATTTGAACAAACTTCAGTACCCTATATTTTTATGGGTGACCCTTCAAAACCCTCATAGGTCATCAGTTTAGTGTTACAGAGGAGGTCTTGTGCTAGAAATATTGCTCTCAATCCGGCGGCGTGGTGATAGATATGCAATATATGTGTATAACAATACATTTTCACGCATGCATGCGTTTACGTATATGTGTATATGTGGGGTGGGGGGCCTCAAATTTTTTTGTGTAGGTGTAATTTTATTTTTTTGGGAAAAAAAAAACACCTTTTTTTTTTCTTTTTTTTCTTTTACACATAAATGAAAAAAAAAAAAAAAACAGCAAAGCAAACCCCTGAAGTGGGGAGGGAGGTTAAAATAGTCCTGTGCTGTTGCGTGGCAATCCGGTCAATCTTCAGCTAGCTCTTTTAATTTAATTGCATGCAAGAAATATTGAATGACAGTGGCGGCCCGTCCATAGAGGGTGCACGGGCACCGTCTCCCCTATTCATGCGTCTGGCCCCCTGATCTACATATCAGCATCACCGGACCATGGATTCCAATGCGGCGGGGTGTTTTTTTGAAGCACTTGATTAGAGCTAGTGAGTTCGGAGTGCCGAGCATTGTGCTCCCAGACCACCCAGTTGTGTGACGATAAGCATATACATTTTCACTATTATCACACTAAAGTTCCTCCCCGCCAATCAGGAGGCAGGTCTTTGAAACCTGTTTCCCGATTGGCCAAAGCGTCAGGCAATCCTATTGGATGCCTAGCGCTTTGGTGGAAGACACACGGCAGAGAAAACTGGAGGAGCGGACACCAGAGCCGGAGCTGCTGCCCGCACTCTAGGAGGACACCGCAGCCCCGCCACACGAGTAGATAAGTGCTAGGCCAGACCGGCCCCGGGCCGGGGGGTTTGTTGTTTGTTTAGAGCCCCCCCAAAGAAGAACCCACCAGCCACCACTGTTGAATGGTAAAGCAAGGTAGCTCATCCAATAGATGGTATTTAACCCACAGACAATATTCATGTGCAAATCAGAACTGTGAGGCCGCGTACACACGTCCGAGAACCTCGTCGGGCTAAACCCATCGTTCCGCCCGACGAGGTTCCCGCGGAGCGTCCGAACGAGCCAAACGAGCATCGTCCTCGAACAACGAGGAAAAGAGAGCGGAACGGGCGGACGGGGACCTCGTCGAAGTGTACACACACGATCAAGCTTCTCGCCAGAATAGTCTCCCAGCGAGCTTCTCGCTGGATTCTGCCGAGAAGCTCGGTCGTGTGTACGCCGCCTAACTGAATGACAGTGATTACTGAGTTTTCACTATACTGTACCTTTTAACTGTTCAAGCCTAGTTAAGCAGGTAAGGAAGACAGGTTTTTCCTATATTTAGCCCTTGCAGATTCCAGTTGTTTGCATTATAACATATGTATTAGCTGCAATGAGTTCACACGTTACCTTATTAGAAGCGCACTCTGGGTTTTTCAAATGAGTATTCAGAAACAGGTAACCTCAACTTGTGCTTCACTGATCGGGTAAGAAACTGGGAACCGACAAAGTATACTTATATCTTTTTGCTACAAATTTTAAGCTGAATAACACTACCAAAAAGTTCAAAGGGATTCTTTAGAAAAAGAAATTTGTTGTAGCATATATTACCGAAAAGAGTGGCAATCAAGAATACATTTGCTGTGTGGGCACTTTTGCTTTCTTTGACTTGATCTAACTTAGGGATAGGCAATAGTGTTGCTCACGAAAATTCGCATTGCGAATATTCGTTACGAATATTGCATAGTCGAGTATTCGCGAATAACTTGAATATCGCGGCGAATATTTGCTATTTTGCGAATATTCATATTTTTTTAAATTTATTTTTAAAACAGATCACATCCTAGTGATCTCCATCGACGTCTAAAAGAATTGCTGGTATGATTAGAGACCCTGGGCCGAGTAGCTGAGGCGATCCTTTTATGTTGCCGAATATTCGCAATGCGAATATTCGTATTACGAATATTCGCGAATACTTTCTCTGCCCTTCTTTTGCATCAGACCTGTGTATTGCGATCTTAGAGCTAAGCATTGTGCTTCCTATAGGAAATGATCTCCGTTTTTGCGTGTTGTTCGCGCGCATGCGCAGACGAGAATTTCGCAATCAATTTCGCATTAGCTAATTTTTTTTTTTTTGATAAAATATCATGAATATTCGATATTAACGAATATTTTGCGAATATTCTTCTATATATTCGTGAAATATCGCGAAGTCGAATATGGCGTATTCCGCTCAACACTGATAGACAACCTTTTGAGCACACTGTGCCGAAAAATGTTTTCAAAGAAATTGAGCGCGCCGATTTTATAACAAAAAATATTAACTTCACACTCTCAATCACAAAAAAATCTTTTTATAAAGTAAATGCTGTAAACGACATTAGTAGTGAGAAATTAACATCCTGCACTCTCACGCCTCAGATCAGCCCCAGTTCCTGCAATTCCACACTTCAGATGAGTCCCAGTTCATGCACCTTCACACCTCAGATCACTTTCCCCCCTCCACATCTGCCCCACCACTGTACTACCATGCAGATCTGCCCCACCACTGTACTACCCTGCACATCTGCCCCACCACTGTACTACCCTGCACATCTGCCCCACCACTGTACTACCCTGCACATCTGCCCCACCACTGTACTACCATGCACATCTGCCCCACCACTGTACTACCCTGCACATCTGCCCCACCACTGTACTACCATGCACATCTGCCCCACCACTGTACTACCCTGCACATCTGCCCCCCACTGTACTACCCTGCACATCTGCCCCACCACTGTACTACCATGCACATCTGCCCCACCACTGTACTACCCTGCACATCTGCCCCAACAATACACCTCCTTTCACATCTGCCCCACTGCTCTACCCCCTGCTTTTCTGCCCCATCACTGAACCCCCCTGCTTGCCTGGCCTATTACTGTCCCCCCCTGCTCATCTGGCCTACTGCTGAACCCCCTTCTCATCTCTTCCACCACGGTACTTCCCTGCACATCTACCCCTCCTTCTCTTCTGTTCCACCTCTAAACACCTCCTTCTCATTTTCCCCCAACGCTGTACCCTCCTGCTCATCTGCTCCACCAATGTACCATCTTCTCATTTTATGAAATGCGTGATATGCAGAATGGTGAAAGGATGCAGAGATCAGACACATCTACCTGTCCTGGCACACTCATCCTACTGATCCAACTCTTGCATCCAGCCCACATGCTTGTATGTGACGTATGTGATGTCACATGCAATCATCTGAAGTGACGCAGCGTGCAGAGGGGTTCAGTAGTAAGTGACACAGCGTGCAGAGGAGTTCAGTAGTAAGTGACACATAGTGCAGAGGGGTTCAGTAGTAAGTGACGCAGCGTGCAGAGGAGTTCAGTAGTAAGTGACACAGCGCGCAGAGGAGTTCAGTAGCAAGTGACGCAGCGTGCAGAGGAGTCAGTAGTAAGTGACACAGCATGCAGAGGAGTTTAGTACTAAGTGACACAGCATGCAGAGGAGTTTAGTACTAAGTGACACAGCGCGCAGAGGAGTTCAGTAGTAAGTGACGCAGAGTGCAGAGAAGTTTAAAGTAAGTATGACACAGCGTGCAGAAGGTTCAGTAGTAATGACCACAGCATGCAGAGGAGTTCAGTAGTAAGTGACACAGCACGCAGAGGAGTTTCAGTAGTAAGTGACGCAGCGCGCAGAGGAGTTCAGTAGTAAGTGATACAGCGCGCAGGGAGTTCAGTAGTAAGTGACGCAGAGTGCAGAGGAGTTCAGTAGTAAGTGACGCAGAGGAGTTCAGTAGTAAGTGACGCAGAGTGCAGAGGAGTTCAGTAGTAAGTGACGCAGAGTGCAGAAGGGTTCAGTAGTAAGTGACAGCGTGCAGAGGAGTTCAGTAGTAAGTGACGCAGCGCGCAGAGGAGTTCAGTAGTAAGTGACACAGCGCGCAGAGGAGTTCAGTAGTAAGTGACACAGCGTGCAGAGGAGTTCAGTAGTAAGTCACACAGCGCGCAGAGGAGTTCAGTAGTAAGTGACGCAGTGTGCAGAGGAGTTCAGTAGTAAGTGACGCAGCGTGCAGAGGAGTTCAGTAGTAAGTGACACATAGTGCAGAGGAGTTACAGTAGTAAGTGACGCAGCGCGCAGAGGAGGCAGTAGTAACAGACACAGTCGTGCAGATGAGTTCAGTAGTAAGTGACACAGTGCCCGAGCGCAGCTGTCAGTAGTAAGTGACGCAGTGCAGCAGGGGTTCCAGTAGTAAGTGACGCAAGCGTGCAGAGGAGTTCAGTAGTAAGTGATGCAGGCGTGCAGAGGAGATTCAGTAGTAAGTGACGCAGCGTGCAGAGGAGTTCAGTGGATCAAGTTGTTGAGCGGGGGGGGGGGGGGGGGGAAGGGGGTGGGGCGCCTGATTGATGAAGTTGTTGCCTCTCTCCCTGCAACTTCGTCCGACCTCGGCTCTCCTGCCCAGCCTTCGGATCCACCACCTATTA